>JAESUZ010003586.1:0-262601 GCA_017311185.1 Proteles cristata cristata
GCTGGCAGTCAGCACAGAGCCCGACGCGGGGCTCGAACCCACGAACCGCGAGATCATGACCCAAGCGAAAGTCGGACGCTTAACCGACTAAGCCACCCAGGCGCCCCAAGAATTGTACATTTTAAAAAGGTCATTTTGAGGCCTCTTGGGTGGCTCAGTGAAGCATCCAACTCTCGATTTCCACTCAAGTCATGATCTCACGGTTCATGAGATGGAGGTCTGTGTCGGACTCTGCACTGACACAGTGCGGCCTGCTTGGGATCCTCTCTCTTCCTCTGACTCTGCTCCCTCCTCTCAAAGTAAATAAATAAACTTTTTAAAAAATGGTCAGTTTTATAGTATGTGATCTTCACCTCAATTTAAAGACTAACTTAGGAAATATATGAATGCTCTTTGACATAAAGGCCTCAGCCCTGCACCTGGTGTGTGATAAGTGCTGAAAGAAGGCTGGTCTTAAAAACAGCAATGGGGGTGCCTGGGTGGCTCGGTCGGTTAAGTGCCTGACTTTTGATTTCAGCTCAGATCGTATCTCACGGTTGTGAGATCGAGCCCCACGTCGGGTTCCGCGCTGGAGGCGGAGCCTGCTTAAGCTTCTCTCTCCCTCTGTTCCTCCCCTCCCCTCTCTAAAAAACAAAACAAAACAAAACAAAACCCAGTAGCAATGATAACCCAGCGCACATTCTGATCTCTGTTGAGATCAGACCATCAGCATCTCTCAGGATGAACAGGCCACATGGGCTTGAGTGATGTATCGGGGAGGATGTGTGCGGATAGCACACGTGGGCGTGGGTGTGGGCACAGGGCCCGTTGTTTCTCGGTAAGACAAAACCCACAAGCTGGAGGGGCACTGAGTTAGAGACGCCATGGTCGGTCCCCGTGGCCACCCTGCAGTCTGGCTAACAGGTTCCTTGTGCCCCGGCAGCCTTCCCTCCGGCTCCCAACCACTGCCAAGTCCCTGCTCCCTGTCCCCAGCAGCCACGGGGGCAGGCCCTGGCGGCGGGGGCAGCTGGATTCCTCGAAACGATAAATCTAGGGCTTTAATCATGTGTTCATGATCATTCAGCAAACAGCCAGGGAGGATTTATTCTGCCGGGACCTCAGCGGGGAGGCTGCAGGGGGTTGTCATGGGGGGTTATCGGTTTAGCAAAGGCAGAACTGCTCCCCCGGGCCCATCCTGGGACTGGCCGATGAGCGATAACATGGATGGCCATAACAAGGCAATTACTGGTGTGTGCGGGCGACGCTTTGTTAAAGAGGCAGGCTTCCCGCGTGGGCCTGGCGCGGGCCTCTGTGGCCCAGTCTCGCCCGAGTGGTGGAGCCCCTGTGATGTCCCCCGTCTACGCTCTAGGGCCTGCGTCCTTGAGAACGCCGAAAGCATTTTTTTAAAAGCCCCAAGGGTCCTTTCCAGTTTTCTCCGCCAATGGTAAGGAGGAGAAATCAAGAAACCCAGAGAGAACCCGGGGGTTCTTTGCATGCAGTGGGCATCTAATACCTTTTTTTTTTTTTTTAATATTTTTACTTATTTCTAGGAGAGAGAGAGACAGCGTGAGCCGGGGAGGGTCAGAGAGAGAGGGAGTCACAGACTGAAATAGGCTCCAGGCTCTGAGATGGCCGTCAGCACAGAGCCCGATGCGGGGCTCGAACCCACAGACCGTGAGATCATGAGCTGAGCCGAAGTCCGACACTTAACCGACTGAGCCCCCCAGGTGCCCCGGTTACAAAGGATTCTTGATGGCAGAATATCTAGGGTGGGACCCAGACATTAGCCATCTTTTTTTTTTTAACTCCTGGACGATTCTCAGACGCAGCTGGGGCTGAGAATGTCCATCTTACCGTCACAACGGGACCCGCCCCAGCTGGCCCTTTAAACAACATTTGATTTACACGAACTCAAGTTGCCCGCAGGCCACAGGGCCCTGTGTCCGTGGCATGAAGCCGGGCACACCCGTGAACCAAGTGCCAGCAGGAATACGGTCCCCGGAACTTGTGGGCAAGGGGTCGGGAACATTCGGCACGGCCGGATGCCGAGATGGCGAATGGTAAATTGGCCCTCCTGACCGTATGAGCCATTTCCTGCGTCTCAGGTCCCTGGGAAAGAGAGACTGCTCGGGTTGACGTGGGGACCCCTGGCCGACAGAGGCCTGATGAGCTGTTTCCCTTCGAGAAGAACATTAGCTCCTGTGGGTCTTCAGAGCCTCCTTCTGGACGCCTGTCTGATCTGTCTCCTCCGTAGCCAGGGCCCTGCCCAGTGGACGTGGCTGGGAGAGGCCATCCCCCCGGCCCCTCCCCCAGCTCCTCCAAGGACATTTGTCACAGCCAGGTGTCTCGAGGCCAGGAACCCTTTTTTTTCTTTTAAAATTGTTGTAAAATTCACCTAACGTAAGATTTATGTTTTCATAATCATAGTCAAAGTTAACATTTTTCTTTTGATGAGAGAGAGAGAGCACGTGTGCACGAGTAGAGGAGGGACAGAGAGAGGGAGAGAGGGAATCCCAAACAGGCTCCTCGCTGTCAGCGCAGAGCCCTGCGAGGGGCTCAAACCCATGACCACGAGGTCACGACCGGAGCCGAGATCAAGAGTCCGGCGTGTAACCCGACTGAGCCACCCAGGCGCCCGGGATCTCCTTCCTTTTAAAGGCTGAATGACGGTGCTCGCTTCGGCGGCACATATACTGAAGGCTGAATGATGACGTTCCGTTGTGTGGACCTACCACGTTTCGCTTATCCATCCACCCATTGATGGACACCTGGGTTGTTTCCACATTTAGCCGCCATGAGCAGGGGTGTGCACATCTCTCTTCAAGACCCTGTCTTCCGTTCTTCTGGGTAAACACCCAGAAGTGGAACCGCTGCGCCCTCTTAGGATAGTTAGCTCTATGCTTAATTTGGGCGGGGGGCTGCCATACTGTTTTCCACAGTGGCTGCACCGTCTCCCGTCCGCACCCGCACTGCACACGGGTGCACTTTCTCCACGTCCTCGCCAGCGTGTGTTATTTCCTTTTTCCTCCTCTTCCTCGTCCTTTCTGACAGTAGCCGTCCTAACAGTTGTGAGGAGGGGGAACGTGCTTTTTTTTTTTTTTTTTTAACGTTTTATTTATTTCTGAGAGAGAGAGAGACAGCGGGAGCAGGAGGTCAGAGAGAGAGGAGACACAGAATCTGAAACAGGCTCCAGGCTCTGAGCTGTCCAGCACAGGGCCCGATGCGGGGAGCTCGAACCCATGAACCGTGAGATCATGACCTGAGCCGAAGTCGGATGCTTAACCGACTGAGCCCCCCAGGCGCCCCATGGGGGAATGTGCTTTTAAAGGCTCTGTGGGCTAAGCATTCTGGGAAAGGGCCACACGGCAAATGCAGAGAGGATGAGAACACCCCTCCTTTCCCGTTGGACAGCCTTCAAAGGCTCCTTATGGCCTCAGAGCCACAGGGGCGCCTGGGGGGCTCGGTCGGTTGAACTTCCAGCGCTTGGTTTCGGCTCAGGTCATGATCTCACGGCTCGTGGGATCCAGCCCCAGGTCAGGCTCTGTGCTGACAGCTCGAAGCCTGCATGGGATTCTCCCTCTGTCTCTGTCTCTCTCTCTCAAAATAAATAAACATTAAAGTAGAGCCACAGACAAGAGCCTCTAAGCCCTGGAGGTCCCTGGCTGTGGCTCCCAAGGGCATGGACACAAGGCTGCACGCCCTTCCTGCCAGCTCTTGTCGCTTGCCTAGCTCCTCCCCCAGCTATTCCTGCTCACCGTCAGGCCTGAAGTCAACGTCACTCCGTCAGGAAAGACCTTGACGGCTCCAGACCAGGCCACACCCCCTGCCCCCTGCTATATGTCCCAGTAACAGCCTGTAACGCTTACCACGGGGGTAATGAAGTGCTTCACCCTGTAATATCTGCCCTTCTGCTTGGGATGCAGGGGTCACATGGCTGGACACCGTGATGTCTCTTTGGCTCATTGCTCTGTCCCTAGTGCCTTTCACATAGTAGGTCCTCACTTAAATCTTTTGAAAGAGTAAGCAAATGAACACATGCACATTTATGAAAATGTGTATGGGCACACACGTTCACACACACACAGGCACGCAAATGCATGCACACACATGCGCACACAGACACACAGACGCACACATGCACACACATAGGCATGCACTGAATGCACATACATATGCAGACACAGGCACGCACAGGCACACACATGCATGCACACACACACATAGACACAGATATACATACAGACACACACAGACACACAGGCACGCACATGCACGCACACATATACACAGCACCCGAGTGTTCCGGTTTAACTCTCCGCCTGTGTACAAGAACCCAGGCAGCCCTTTTCAAAACGGTAGAACTCAAACATTATATATATATATATATTTTTTTTTTTTTTGAGAGAAAATTAGAGACAGAGCATGAGCAGGGGAGGGGCAGAGAGGGCGGAGATACAGAATCCGAAGCAGGCTCCAGGCTCTGAGCTGTTAGCACTGAGCCCGACGCGGGGCTCGAACCCACAAACCATGAGATCTTGACATGAACCGAAGTCGGATGCTTAACTGACTGAGCCACCCAGGCGCCCCTCAAATAATTATAAAATGCATCATTCATTTTGATTTTCTCCTCCTCCAAATGTCCTCTCTTTCCCCAATCAGGCATTAATACCTAAAAGGTAGCAGTCTTTGCCACTTGTGTCTGTATAATGGAGCTGAGATGGTTTCTTCTTCTTCTTTTTTAATGTTTCAATGTTTATTTATTTTTGAGAGAGAGACAGAGCACAAGCGAGGGAGAGAGAGAGGGAAACACCGAATCTGAAGCAGGCTCCAGGCTCTGAGCTATCAGCACAGAGCCTGACGCGGGGCTTGAACTCACAAACTGTGAGATCATGACCTGAGCTGAAGTCAGACACTTAACTGACTGAGCCACCCAGGCGCCCCTGAGACGGTTTCTGACAAAAAAAATTCTCCCTTCTCAGAACAAGGGGTGACGTGGGGGCCCCTGCTTGACTGGACGGAGGGGGGTCTTTGTAAGCAGCTGGGGGACTGCTAGGCAGAGACTGCCTACAGAGGGGGTGGACGCCCAGCGCGCACATCACAGGGAGATTTTTCCCTCCAAGTGCTTTCCAAAAGAAGATAAAAGCAAGACAAAAATATCTTCCATTTCCCCCCTAATTTGTAGTTTTCTGGTGTTAGCAAGGCTTATAAGACACACGCTCCCAATTAGCTCTCCTCTTAATTTAAATGCTTCATAAATTATCTCCTGCGCGTGTGGATTATCACTTCATAATGCGAGTTAGCATTTAAATAAATAGCTGTGGTGTCGAAAATTAGAGAGGTTTACTTCTGAGGCACTGGCATAATGAAGGAAAATACCACGGCGGCTAAACAGGGGCGGGGGAGGACGTGAGGGGACACATGGGCTCATCCAAGTCTCCCAGAAAAATACGAGATGTTCGCAAAGTCCATTCACCCTTCAGTGGCGTCAGCGTTCTTCTTTTATGAAGGTATTTCATTGGCTCCATCTTTTCTTTTTTTAATTTTGAAATGATTATAAACTCCTAAGAAGTTGCAAAAACAGTCCAGAGAGGCCCCTAACACCCTCCGCCCAGTTTTCCCCAGTGGCAGCATCTCAGACAACTCATTGGAACTTGACATTGGCGAGTCTGTCAAAGTCAATTGACGGATCTTATTCAGATTCCACCAGTTGCCCCACTGTTTTTTCCCCCCAAAGTCGGCATTTCCAAGACATCTCAATGTGCGTTAATCACAACAACCACCGTGTGGCAAGCACCGTTGAAGTACCAAGCCTCATACCGAGTGCTTTACAGGCAGTGCCTTCCTGGTCATGACAACAGCCCTTGGAGATGAGGTGTCTTGTCATCACCGTTTTACAGCTGAGGGTGCTGAGGTGCAGTGTGGACGCCTCCTATTCCGGGCCCCACAATGGCATGCAGTAGAGGTGGGATTAGAACCCGGGTCCACATGATTGTGGAGCCTGAACGCTGAGCCTCCCTTGGCACCTGCTGTGGTGGTGGGAGGAGAGCAGGGGTGGAGTCAGTTTCCTGCCACCTTCTATGTTCTTCTGGCTGGACCGCGTCCTGCTACCCAGGAGGCAGCAGTGCCCTGAAATCCAGATGTGCGTTCCTCCCCGAGAAAAGAAATGTGGGCCAAGCAACCAGCTCTGGGCACTTTTGCCTTCTTGAACCCTTAAAAAAATAAGAATTTATAGATGGGTATGTTTATGTTTTTCTTCTGCTTGGGAAAGAAGTTAAAATATTTTTGCATGCCCCTCCAAATCCCATGGGCCCTGATCGCTGTGTCCCAGCGCCGGATGGGAATCAGCCTTGCATGCAAGATTCAGGGGCTCCAGGAGGCCCAATGATTTGTTAGGAAAGCCGTGGCCCTTGAAGCTTGCCACTCTGGCGTCTGTGACCCCAAACCCAGCAGGAAATGATGTGGAATGAGGTAGAGAAGCTAGAGGTGTCCCAGACAATGATCTGAAGGAGGTGTCCCCAAGCCCAGCTCCCTGGAACTCTGTGGCAGGTGGTAGGGTCCCAGAGTGGAAACTATGAGTGTCACCCTGGAGCACCCATCTGTCTACCATGCCCTCGAGCACCCAAAATGAGGTCTGCGCTCTTCTTTCGATCACTTTCTACGGACCCCATGACCACACCAAATCAATGACCATGCCCTCAGTTCCTGCACAGATGTCTAAAGCTCCTTCTCCAAATCCTGCGTTTCTTCTTCTCTGGGATATTTCAACATTGTGCCGTAAACCTAATCAGGAAGCTTGGTGCTGGGGGGCCCGGTCAGCCCCAGGTCATCCTGTTTTAAGGGGAGCTTGATTTTCACCTGAAAGATACGTTACCATGGACTGATTGTTTTCATCCCCCCAAATTTGTATGATGAGATGCTTAATCCTCAAGGTGATGGTATAATAGGGGGGTTTGGGGAGGTGACTCTTCATGAAAGAGGAGCCCCCACTGTCCGGATCTGTGCCCTTATTAAAGGGACAGCAGAGAGCTCCCTCACCCTCTCACTGTCATGGAAGGACACAGTGAGGAGTCAGCCATAAGCAACCAGAAGAGGGTCCTCACTCGACCCCGAACTGCTGGTACCTTGATATTGGACTCCCCAGCGTTTCTACTAAAAAATTATCTGTTATTTATTTGAAATTCCAATTAACTGTATTTGCTAAATCTGGCAGTGCTGCACCGCACTCATACAGATCGTGCCTCCATTTCTCTGCCCCACGCTCACCTGTTTCCTTCTTTCTATACCTCAGGAAATGACACATTTGGGGGCTGAGAGCTGTGTCTCACATTTCAGTATCCCCTCCGCTGAGCACCATGCCGGGCACACACCTGACCGTAGATATTGTCTGTCGGCTGTGCGTTGAGTGAGGGCCCCCAGGGAGGTTTCTGTGAGGAGGCAGGCTGGCTCTTTTGGAAGTTATTTGCAGGAGAATGGAAACCCCGGGCTGCCAGCAGGGTAGCAATGTGCTGGCCCGCGGGTGACCACAAGCGTGTTCACGGTGCAGGCAGATGTGGACGTGAGTGTAACCACACTGGCTTCCCCACCTCCACCCACCGCTGAGAGTTTGGTGCATGCACGCGCTGAGCAAGGCATTGATTGGGCTGAGCCCTGTGAAGTTACCAGTGTTTTCGTGATTCGAACCCACAACACCAGCCACTTTGTCGGTTCTCTCTAAGCCTTGATGAGTGTTTCCGATTCTCAGGACTGCTCTCGGAGGAAGTTCCTGCTTGCGTCCCGTTTTATAACTCGGGACACTGAGGCAAAGAAGGAGGCAGTGACGTGCTCAGGGTGGCTCAGCTGGGGAGTAACAGAGCTTGGATTTCCCCAGGCAGGCAGTCGTGGCTCCAAAGCCTGTACATTGAACTTCCAATGTACAGAGAGGGAGAGGCAGAGAGAAGAGAGAGGGACAGAGGATCTGAAGTGGAATCCTTGATGACAGCAGAGACCCCGCATGGGGGGTCGAACCCATGAACCATGAGATCATGACCTGAGCCAAAATCGGAAGCTCAACCCATTGAGCCCCCCAGGACCCCCTCTTTTTTATTTAAAGAGGGAATACCTGTGGTCCAATGGATGCCTTCCTCTGGAGAAGTCTGCTCTTCCTGGTCCCTGTCTGTATGGCTTTCTGTTGGACAATCTTACACTTAGGAAAGCTTTGGCCATTCATTCACTCACCCATTCATTCAGTCACTCAGACATGAAAATTACTGAACCATGACTCTGGCTCCATTCATCCCAAGAAGGAGCATGGCTCCAGCACGATGAGAAGGAAATGGTGCTTCACAGCACGTCCGGGCACTGCCGGTCCATATCGCTCAAGGATGCCAGGGATCCAAGGCCACCGTGGGAATGCTCTAAGCCTTGAAGCTCTTAACAAAGGGGTTTCGGGGCGCCTGGGTGGCTTAGTCGGTTAAGCGTCCGACTTTCACTCAGGTCATGATCTCGCGTTCGTGGTTCGAGCCTCGCGTCGGGCTCTGTGCTGACTGCCAGCTCAGAGCCTGGAGCCTGTTGCAGTCTGTGACTCCCTCTCCCTCTGACCCTCCTCTGCCTACGCTGTTCTCTCTCTCTCCTAGAAATAAATAAAACATTAAAAAACAAAACAAAACAAAACAAAAAACAAAGGGGTTTCTGAGAAGTTCAGTCATTAGGACCAGAGGCAAAGTCACAGATGCTGCTGCCGGGGATGGACTGCAGGGGAAGCGTGAGCAGAGTTGTGGTAGCGGATTCTTCCTGGCAGAGAACCATCCGGGAACTGGGAAATTCGTGACGGGTAGGCGTGCAGGCAGGAGAAATGGCGCCCACCCCATCCCGGGGCAGGTTGGATGGGGGGGTATTTCTCTGAATTAGTCAAACTTGGATCTGACTGCTTATGCCTTTCCAACCAATCTACTAATTATATTTCTTCAAATTTTAGATCCCTGACCCTTGTAAAAGGATTGCATTGAAGGTGTGTTTTAAGCTGCTTTTTTAATAAGTCAATAAGAAAGCTCAAAATTATTTAAAGCTTCTTAAAGAGGATTATATTTGATTTCTTAGGGGAATTGTGGGGTGTAGAATAGTAAAGATGTTCCGTCCTGCTGAGGTTTGTTTTACATTGAGGAAGCACATCATTTAAGATGAAAACTTTTAACTCTTTTATTGATGGGAAGGGGATGGTGCTTCAGTACAAAACGACTTTTACTGCATGTAAAAGCTGGCAGCATGAACCGAGCCGACCATCTTTGAGGGGTACAGGTGGCATTTGAAGCTTTCATGCAAAAGTTTGGGACTCCCTTTGGCAATTTGTTCCCTACCCTTTAAAAGGAGACTTTTCTGGGGCACCTGGCTGGCTCAGTCATTTAAGCGTCCGGCTCTTGATTTTGGCTCAGGTCATGATCCCACGGTCATGAGATCGAGCCCCATGTTGGGCTCTGTGCTGAGCATGGAGCCTGCTTGAGAATCTCTCTCTCTTTTTGCCTCTCCCCTACCTCGTGCTCTCTCTCTAGTAATAAAATGAGACCCTTCTGACATTCTGAAAAGGACAGAATCCCCAGGTATCTGGAAGAGCCCAGTCTGGTCATCGTGCATCATGGGAAGTAGAAAAATCTGGGCAAGAGCGAATACTTAACTCTTGTTTTTTAAGGACACGTTCACCACTGGGCCCCAAATCTAAGCCTGCTCTGCAGTGTTTAAAGTCACAGGACCCACACGAGTTCTAGTCTCACTGATGGGATGACTCTGGGGTGAGAGGAGGTGTGCCCTGGGGCTGAGCAGACGACCCTCTCTGAACTTCCCTAATCCCAACTGCTCCGGTCAAGGGAGAAGTCCAGGGGAGTCGGACTGAGAGAGGGGATAGTTTAGGGGCAGGAAGAGTCAAGAGGCCACGTGAAATTGGCCCGCAGCTTTCTCTGCACCGAATCACATTCAGACGTGCTGGAGACCAAACAGCTCGATGTCTTGCATTGACATTGAGTCAAGAGCATCTGACCACGCCCCTCTCAATTCAGAGAAACTTTTTTCAATTTTTTTTATTTCAGAAAGAGAGAGAGAAAGTGGGTGAGCAGGGGAGCGGGGGGAAGGGGGAGAGAGAGAGAGAGAGATTGAGAGAGAGAGAGAGAGAGACAGAGAGAATCTTAAGAAGACTCTGTGTATGGAGCCCAACTCAGGGCTCGATCCCACAACCCTGGGATCACAACCTGAGCCAAAATCAAGAGTCAGATGCTCAACAGACTGAGCCCCCCAGGCGCCCCCTCCTCTCAATTCAGACTCTTGTCCCCTCCTACCTGGAGGGCCAAGCTAGACTCCTGGGGATCCCCGCCTCCCGCTCCCCCTGCCTCACAGCCTCTGCTGTACTACCAGTCTGACTTTCTTAAACTGCCATGTGCTGATCATTCCATGACCCCTGGGTCATTCCATGACCCCATCAACCACTGCAGACGGGAGCCTGGCACAGTCTGGCCCCAGTGTTCATCTTTCTCCTGGTTAGGGGACCATCTTCTGCTGCTCGTTTCCTGCTCATGCTTTTCTACCTTCCGGGCACCTGCTGTGAAATGCCACCTATGTCCCTCTGGTTAGCATTCCGTGTCCCTGCGAAATGTATCTTCCAGGAGAACCACTCTGAGCCTGGTGGGCAGACAAGCCCGCTCCCTCCTCAGCGCCCCCAAAGCCTGATACACTTGTGATGCAAAAGCCGGTCTCCTACGTGCCACAGGATTCTGCGTGTCCTGGATCCACTTGGTTCCTGTGGCCACACATTTCCAGGACTGCCCTTCACATGTTACCACCAGAAAAATCCACCCCACCCCTCACTCCTACATCACATCCCACGCACATGCTCTGGGAAACCTTCCCCACGTGATCTCGCACCTTCCCGGGAGGGTGGGTGGTCAGCTTCTTTCGGCTTCTGGGCCCCCAGAACCGTGCTTATCTGTCTCTTTGAGCTCCTATCTCCCCATGAGCTGTAATAAGGGGCACACACACGTGATGTCAGTCCCAGAAGATGGAGTCTGGCTTGTCTTGATGCAGTGCTTGGCACCGAGGTGGGTCTCATGCCATCTGTTTGATCAGGGCTGTGCATTGATAGGTGTGCCCTCCTCTCCGTGCTTGTCAGAGTGGATGGCTGGATGTGAGACTGTCATGTTGTTGGAGGGTGTGGGGGATTGAATACGTCCCCCAAAAGGATATGTCCAGGTCCTAACCCCCAGTACCCGCGAATGGGAACTTCTTTGGAAATAGGATCTTTGCAGATGTCGTCAAATTAAGGATCATAAGATGAGACCTTACTGGATCTTGGATGAGCCCCAATTGCCCTGACTAGCGTCCTTGTGAGGGAATGGGGAGGGAGGCAGCGAAGCAGAGACACATATGCAGGGAGAGGCCAAGTGAAATGCGCGCAGAGACTGGAGTAATACACCTGCGAGCTGGGGGACCCCAAGGGTCTCTGGAGCCCACGGGCAGCTGGGAGGGGGCACGGCACGTGTTCTTCCTGAGGGCCCCCAGACAGAAACAACCACACCGACACCATGAGCTCCGACTTCTGGCTCCCAGAACTGGCTGAAATAAAATGTTGGTTATTTTAAGCCACCAAGTTTGTGGCAATTTGTTGCAGCAGCCCCCGGACACTGATAGAGAGGAGATGGGTCAGGGCTACAGAGAGGGCTTCCCGACTTGTCTATGCTGTGACATTGACCTACTCCAGAGCAGCTGGAGCCATGAGTAGTCCCTTGGCACGCACCTCAGAACCAGCTGATTGCGGTCTCTCTGCTCCAGGAGAGTGAGGAGGCTGTGGTAGACGTACCAGCCAGAGAGAGCCCAGAGTCAGGCACCCCTGGCCTCCCAGCCCTGCCTCTGGGGATTTTCTGGGGGGCCCTGGGCATGCATGTCACCTCTGAGCACTAATCTATAACACTGGGATAAAGCTGACCTGCTTCATAGGATACAATGAGAATTCATCCATCCATCCATCCATCCATCCATCCATCCATCCATGCATGCATGCATCCATCCTTCAACAGAGTTGAGCACCTACTATGTGCCCAAAACTATTCTAGGCAGAGCAGGGCACAGTGACAATACGATCCCTGACCTGTGAAGCTCACATGGCAGGGAGAAGAGAAAGATGGTGACCAAAATTCACCAGTAAACTACACGGTTGATAAGCACTGTGGAGAGACACAAAGCAGGGGTAGAGATGTGGAGAGGCTGGGGTACAGTTTTATTCATCCATTCATTCATTCATTTATTTTTAGTATAATTTATTGTCAAATTGGTTTCCATGCAGCCCCCAGTGCTCATCCCAACAAGTGCCCTCCTCAGTGCCCATCACCCACTTTCCCCTCTCCCCCGCCCCCCCATCAACCTTTAGTTTGTTCTCATTATTTGAGAGACTCTTACAGTTTTCCTCCCTCCCCCGCTGTAACTTTTTCCCCCCTTTCCCTCCCCCATGGTCTTCTGTTAAGTTTCTCAAGATCCACATTATGGGTGAAAACGTATGGTATCTGTCTTTCCCTGACTGACCTATTTCACTTAGCATAATATAGGCTGGGGTACAGTTTAAAAATTTTTTTTTTAATGTTTTATTTATTTCTAGGAGAGAGAGAGACAGCGTGAGCAGGGGAGGGCCAGAGAGAGAGGGAGTCACAGACTGCAACAGGCTCCAGGCTCTGAGCTGGCAGTCAGCACAGAGCCCGATGCGGGGCTCGAACCCACGAACCGCGAGATCATGACCTAAGCGAAAGTCGGACGCTTAACCGACTAAGCCACCCAGGCGCCCCTGGGGTACAGTTTTAAATGAGAGGTCAGGTCAGAAAGGGTCAGGGATGTCAAGTGGATCCATCAGTGGATGTCAAGCACTTAGCCCTGACCAAGGCATTGGGCACATAGTACTTGCTCAGCCCACAGTAGCTGTTTGTACTTGTCTTAGCCAGCTCGGGCTGCTGTCACAAATTGTCACAGATGGTGGTGACGGTGGTGGTGGGGCTTAAACAACAAGCATCTAACTCACAGATATGACTGCCAGCGCGGCTGGGCTCTTGGTGGGTGCCGTCTTCCTGGCTTACAGATGGCTGGCTTTTCTTTGTGGCCACATATGGCAGGAAGAGAGCAAATTAGCTCCCATTTATTTATTTCTTTATTTATTTACTTATTTACATTTATTTATTTTGAGAGAGAGAGAGAGAGAAAGAATCTCAAGCAGGCTTCATGCTGTCAGCACAGAGCTTGACGTGGGGCTCGATTTCACAAACTGTGACATCATGACCTGATCCAAGATCAAGAGTCAGATGCTTAACTGACTGAGCGGCCCAGGTGCCCCTCTGGCCTTTTCTTATAAGGGCACTAATCCCGAACATTCAGGAGGACTCCACCCTCATGACCTAATCAGCTCCCCAAGTCCCCCCCACCCGCAAAAGCCATCAGCTTGGGGATTAGGTTTCAACAGATAAATTTGGGGGCCAGAAACAGTCAGCTGGGAACAATACTCAAGACTAGAAGCCAATTCCTGCCCCCCTTTCCTTTTCTCCCGGCAGGTCACTCTGCGTCTCCCGTTGCCCCGCGTTCTGCTTGGGTCCCTCTGGCTCCCTCCCTTGGGCATCCTGAATGCCAGGACAGGCACCTGGGGGTGCAGAGAAGTGAGTGACTCAGACGGGCAATCTGGGGGCAGTGTTCTCAGGCCGGACCAGTGGTTGCACAGGAGTGGCCGCTGAGGGGGACCTGCTGCTGGAACCTGCCCCTGACCCCTGACCCATTCAATTTGTTCCCGTTGGAAAAATGAAAACCCCCGAACGTTCGCCAATTCCCTTGAGAACAAACTGGAGAGTGAAGATGGAAGGTGGTGGGGTTGGGGTGAGGGAATGCGTTTTGTTTTTCCCACTCGCCTACTCAACTTGTCAGATGTCACCACTCTGCCACTTGCCCTCGGGGTGGCTGGGAGGAAGGTATCGCTGCAGGGCAGTGAAAGGGTTAACTCCATGTTCCAGAGAAAGGACCAGCCGTGGCCCAGCTCCTGGGAAGTAGACCCCTAACCTCTCGGCCCTCGGAATGTCGTGCCTGATGAGAATGTTTTAGCGGGGGGTTGGGCCCAGCCAGTTCGTCCACGCCAACCATGTGACGTATGTTGGGGGCCCTCGGGCCACACAGTGTCAGTTTGAGCTCCCGAGGGTCTGAAGACTGAGGCGATCAGCCCATCCATGTGACCAGCTCCCAGTGAAACTCTGGATGCCAAGGCTCGGGCGAGCTTCCCTGGCAGGCCATCCTCTGTGGGAATGATCACGCGTCAAAGCTGGGAGAAGTAGCCACAACCATGTAACTCCAGACGGAGGGAAGATCCTGGCTCCTGCCCCATCTGCTGACTTTATTTATTTGTTTCAAGTGTTTACTTATTTATTTTTGAGAGAGAGTGGTAGAGAGCAAGCAGGAGAGGGGCAGAGAGACAGAGAAAGAGGCAGAGAGAATCCCACGCAGGCTCCTCGCTGTCGGCACAGAATCCGCCTCAGGGCTCGAACTCACAAGCTGAGAAATCATGACCTGAGTGGAAACCAAGAGCCGGACGCTTAACCGACTGAGCCGCCCAGGCGCCCCCCGCCCCTCATCTGCTGACATTGGTCTGTGTGCGTAAACCATGACCACGAGAAGACTGACTGTCCTGAGATCTACAGGTCCTTCTAGTGAGTTCCTGAAGATGGGCTTGGGAACCTCCCCGACCCCCCAAATGGCAGGCAAGAAGTTGGCCTCTGCTCGTTCCTGAAGCGACAGCGTGAGGCTGAGGAGCAAGGTACACACCGTCTCCTCTGTGAGCCAGAGAGCCGAGCGAGGCCGTGACGTGGGTGACCCGGGGGCGCCTCCCCCAAGTCGCTCCGCCACCGCAGACGGCACAGGGTGCGCATTTATTCAACCCTCCGGACTTCAGAAGGCGCACCCTCAGAGGACAGCGGTGGGTTCCTCTAATAAGCAAAGCTCCCATTGGCGTTTATTACTTTGGGCAAAATAGAATTTGCTCCTGAATCCGCCAAAGCTCCCTGACAGCTCTGTCGACCTGACTGTGTCCTGTTTGAAAAGATCTGAGACACAAGGGACGAAAACGCGGGAGGCTCCTCGAAGGCAGGCGGGGCGCCCCCGGGCCTGGAGGTGGGGGGCAGGCGAGGAGAGAAGAAACAGTGTCAAGGAGAAGAAGGTTCTGGCGCCCAGACGCCGCCGTCTCAGCCTGGCCCTTTAAAACCAAAATGAGGGAGTTCATTTGCATTTAGATCTCCTCGGCTCCCTCTTTTCATCTGAAGACAAATCCTCACAAAAGGCTGCTTAATTAGACCAAATTAGATTTCCGCTCAGCAGCTTGTCATTCATTACAAAATCCTGTTCTTTTTCTATTTTGGTAATTATAGGCTGGTCTCTATGAGTTTGTAAGCATTCACTCCCGCCATCGCGTATGACTAGCGTTCCTGATTCTGTGCAGAGGAGAGGAAAATTATTCAGCTGCACCAAATCTGTCTAGTTTATAAGTTGGATCAAGACCATCGCTGGAGTCTTTTACAATAATGAGTATCCTCACTCTTAATTCTTTAATGATTAATTGCAGGAGCAGCACAGAGCTTGATAATTTCCAAGACTAAAAGCTGAGTACAAACAGATTTCACATGTAGCAATTATGCCACACATTTGAGATCTTTACCTGAGTTATGCGGCCCCATTGCATGTGAGAAGCCCACCATTAAATCATTTATAGCACAGCCCCTCTTCCTCAGTTACTATCGATCAGCCATCTTTTGCACCGAACGCCTTCAGGAGAGCTCAGAGCTCTTTTCCCATCGCTGGCTCCCTCCTCCCAAGCACGGACTCAGCAGGGGGGGGTCGGGGGGGGCATCCGCAGTGTTCAGTAGATGCAGACATGCAGACGTGGCGGGCTGGGGGCCACGGGGAAAACCGCGCAAGCCTGGGCTCCGTGTGGCTGGTCCAAGGTCTTCGTGACCACCTTCCTCACTTGCTTTCCACCCGTTGCCCCTGGTACAGCTCGGCGTCCAGAGGACTTCCCACAAACCAGGCGTGGTTCTCAAAGTGGCTGCTGTGTGTGCCGGAGAGGCCACGGGTAGGGTTCCATCCCAGGGTGGCCCTGCTGGCTTGGCGACGGTCACACTGGTTGAGTGCGGGCAGCAGGTGGCATGAGCCCATGTGGCAGGTGGACGTGAGGTCTCTCAGTAAGGCCACTTGTCCCTGTTCCACGAGCTCACTACGTGAGGGGCCCTGCACACACTCTCGTCACACACGCCACGTGCCAATGAGTAGGAGGGTCGACACTGGACCCAGATCACGCTGGCGCGGAGGCTTTCCCACTGGGCTGCTCTGCCTTCCTGAACAGAAAGTACTGAGCAATGTGGATCTGGGTGATGCAGATCCAGACGTGCTCCAGAGAGAGAGAGAGAGAGAAAGAGAGAGAGAGAAGCAGCAGCAGCAGAGGGAGCCCTAGAGATCAGCTCTCTCACTTTACAGGTGGGACCACTGAGGCCAGAAGGGGGATGGGAACCTCCTCAGGGCTGCCCTCCTGGACTGACCCTCTCTCTTAGCCCACAGCCCCCCACACCTCCTGGTTCCTGCCTGCCTATTATAGCCACAAGGCGGCAAACCACTCAGTTCTGGGGTTCCCACTGAGTCCTGAAACTGCAGCCTTCCTGTGGGGCCCACTGGGGGACAGGGCTGGCGATCTCTGGATTCCTAGAGATCTGGGAACAGACTCCATACTCCCTTCTAGAAGACCAGCCCCAGAGCCCGGGCCAGGCCCAGGAGGAGTGCTGTTTCTACGAACTTCCAGAACATCAGCCACCCGCACCAGTCATCCCATGTGACTGGCACTCAGTCACATGAGCCTTCCCAAAGTGTGTGTTGAAGACCTACTGTGGGCTGGGCTCCGGGGACACGGCAGTGATTGGGACAGACCTGCCCTGTGCTCTTGCAGATGATGCTCGGCTGAGTGAGATGTGGCCCAAGCCACCACCCAAACCATCAGTCGGTTATAGTGAGGGGGTCCCCAGGAGGAAAGTACATGAGGTCCTGTCGCTCGGGCCTCTAAGCGGGGCTGCAGAGTCGGGGGCTTTCCCAAGGCAGTGACATTTCAGCCTAGACTTGAGGGGTCCCAGGACTGGATGAGGGAGAGGCAATGAACAGCCTGTACACGGAAGGAGCCTGGCAAGTTCAAGTTGCTGAAAGAAGGCCAAAGGCGAGAAGCGGAGGGAGACTGAAGGAGAGGATGTGATAGCAGACCAGCCCCGACAGCCAAGCCCCCCATGCCACTTGGGGCCCCCGGTTCCACAGATGAGCCAAGGATGTGGGTATGGCCCCCCGGGATGCCCATTTCTTCGCAGCAGGCTAAGACCCGTTAGCTCAAAAGCCCTTCGGCACCAATAGTTTACATATCCAGTTGTTTTAAACATAGCCCAAGCCGGGGCGCCTGGGGGGCTCAGTCGGTTAAGCCTCCGAGTTTGGCTCAGGTCATGATCTCATGGTTTGTGGGTTCGAGCCCCACATCGGGCTCTGTGCTGACAGCTCAGAAGCCTGCTTCAGATTCTGTGTCTCCCTCTCTCTCTGCTCCTCCCCTGCTCGTGCTCTGTCTCTCAAAAAAAATGAATAAACGTGAAAAAAATTTGTTCTTTAAAAATAGCCCAAACAAGCAGATTTTTAGCCACTTAGGGGCTGGCTGCTTTGCGCAGCTCTCAAAGTGACACCAGCATCCGCTAGCTGTTGATGAGATAGAGCTTTATGGTCAGAAGACTCCAAGCCCCTGTGCCCGTCAGAGCCTGCAGAGCCCCTGCTCTGAAGGTCACCACCTGAGCCCCTCTGTGCTTCCCTGATGCCCCCTGCCCTGGAGCCCCTCTGCCCTCCTCCCCTTCTAGATGGTGGCCCCTCACCCACAAGTCTCTGGACAGCCTCACACCGTGAAGGACTTCCTTCTAGAACATCCCTGTCCCAGAGGCACCCAGTCAATGGAACCCGTGCATGAATGCCTCTTGAAGTCCAATCTTTTTCCTTGATCAGCCCAAACCTCTGAAGCCACTCCCTATGCTCCTTGCTCCGAAACCAGATCATCACCCATCTCTGTGTGGCCTGAAGTTCGGAGCCCAGGACCCCGTGCGCCCCGCAAGTGGCCGCCGCTGCCTGTGCGGAAGGAGAGAAGCATCTCTTGTGTCACCTTGTACAAACCACAACCCAGAACCCACCAGAAAACAAGCCCACAGCTGCAGCGAGGGAGGGGGAGTGGTGGGGCCCTGTCCCTCAGCCACCCAGCTTCGCGCTGAAATCAATAGCCATCCTTATTAACAGGCTTCACTTTAGAGCCTCTTCCTCCGCCCCTGCTATCTGCTCTGCTAACAGGTCAGCTGCCATTTGTGTTAAATTCCTTCTCATTTATTACAATGCGGTTTTTTTTTATTGACATGGAAATAAAACTTACAATCAATGAGATATTATGAAATATACATCAAACCAGAAGTCAGCGGAGCTGGCGTTTTCATCTGTTCTCAGGAAGGAACAAGGGTTTATGGGGGGGGGCGGGAAATACTGAACATTTTTCTTCCCTAATACATGATGCGATTTTCAATGAATCTATAAAGAAAATGAAAACATAAATAGAGTAACCAAACAGAATGATCCCTGCAGCTGTCAAAACTTAAAACAGTTCAGTTTTCCTTTGATTTCTGTTTTAAGTTTTGAAAAGTACATAGATCATTCTCTGCTTTTGCTTTTTCTCTCTTTCTTTTCTCTCGCTCACTTTTTTTTTTTTTTTTTTTGGTGGGGAGCCTGTGTCCTGAGGCAGATCCCGCTGGGGTTCTGTGGCCTGCTGGCTTCAACCCTCGGCAGCTGAAGTGACCAACTCACCGGAAAGATGTGTCATTTACCCCTCACGCCGGTGGCTCCCCCTGGGTGGGGGAGGGGGCCCTGGTCTGTTTCTCTGTCCTCAGCGGTCTGGAAACTTGCTCCTTTGCGCCTTGGATGCCACATCAAAACCACTGCAGAAGTGTTTCTTGCCTTTACTAATGCAGCAGAGGCCTGGGGACGGCGAGGAAAGAGCCGCCCCAAGCCGGTGCGCGCCTCCTGGGCACCGGGTGCCCCCTTGGCTCCTGGTCTCCATGAGCTCGTCTCAATCGGGTCCCTCCACCCGTGGTGGGGAAGGCTATCCCTGTGCCATGAATGATGAGAAACAGACTCAAAGAGGTCAAATTACCTGCCCAAAGTCAGAGTGAGAAGGGTCAGAGTCTGGACTCAGATTCCCATCTGTCTACACCGGGTGCACGGGTGAGGACCTCCGAGATGGCCTCACTGAGGGATTCTGTTTTTTTCTGAAAGCCGTAGAACCCACTCTCCAGAAGAAGTCTGAGGCGGAGACCTCCCTAAATAAAACTCAAGTCATAGTGGCCGCCTGGCTGGCTCACAATGAGGGCCTGGGAAAATCACCCATCTGCAGGGTCCCCCCGGGGCAGACGAGGCTGGGGCCATGGGGAGCAGGCAAGGTGGTCGGGCGCCAGCACCCAGGTCTCCAGGCTCACAGTCCAGTGCTCCTCTTCCTCACCCACGCCCACCTCCAAAAGTGAGGCCTCTCGAAGTGAAGGAGGGACATGATGTGAAATGGAATCCATCAAGAGTCACGGGTCCTCTGGTCCTCTGGCCTCTGGCCGGCTTTGGAGCAACTATTTCATGAAGATCTAACTCTAACAGACATGCCTTCACCAGCTTCCGCCACACGGACCATCAGAGCAAGGAGATCCAGATGACACAGGGCTTACATACTCCGGCCCCAGCCGAGACCCCACCCACCCACACCGCACAGTCTCGCCTCCTTAGGGCCGAGCCATGTTTTCCAACGGGAAACTGATGGCACAGTTGCCACTTTATTTGCGTCCCTTTCCTTTCTCATCCCAAAGAGAGAAGAGAATTTCCTAAATTGCTCGGATGGGAGGTGTGGTATATCCTTCCGGCGGACGTATTAATTTTTGTTGAAGCAAAATCCACATAAAATTAACCATTAGTAAGTGTACGATTCTTGGGCATTTAGGACATCCTCAGTCTTGTGTAGCTGACCCTCTGTCTAGTTCCGGGACCCATTCACCACCCCTAGAGGAAGCCCCGTACCCATTAAGCGGCCCCTGCCATCCTTGTCTGCCCCACTCCTTCGCAGTGACTAATCTGCTTGCGTTCTCTGCGGATTTGCCGATTCCGGACATTTCATAGAGATGGAATCACAGTGTGTGGCCTTGTGTCTGGCTTCTTTCCCTTAGAAGTTTTGTGCACATGGTAGCATGTATGAAGACTTCCTTCCTTTTTATGGCCGCCTAATATTTTACTGTGGGATCTACCACATTTTATTATCCATGTGCCAGTTGATGGACGCTTAGCTGCTTTCCACCTTTTGGCAATTGTAAATAATGCTGTCGTGAACACGTGTGTGCATATATTAGTCTGAACATCTGTCTTTAGTTTCTTTGGGCATAAACCTAGGAGTGGAATTGATGGGTCATAGGGTAATTCTATGTGAAACTTTGTGAGGAACCATCAAATGGACAGAATTAATTTTACGGCCGGTTCTCTGTTTACAGAAATGGAGACAGAGTTGCTGAGGATTCGTGGATAGGCTAATGAAGACCACTAGCTAGTATGCCTACTTTTTTTTAAGAACCTTCCAGGCCCAGGGCACCTGGGTGGCTCAGTCGGTTAAGCATCCGACTCTTGGTTTCGTCTCAGGTCATGATCTCACGGTTCATGGGTTCGAGCCCCGCATTGGGCTCTGTGCTGTCAGTGCAGAGCCTGCTTGGGATTCTCTCTGTCTCACTCTCTCTCTGGCCCTCCCCTGTTTGTATACGCTCTCACTCTCTCTCTCAAAATAAATAAAAAGAAAAAAGAGAAAAGAAACTTCCAGGTCCTCTGCTAAGAATTTGCTGTGTGTTATCCAATATTCCAACAACCCTATGAACTGGGTCCTCTCCTTACATCTATTTTATAGGCTCAGAGCTTAATTAAGCAACTTGCTCAAAATCACACAGAGTTGAGAAGCTGGAATTCCGACCCAGGAGGTTCAGCCCCAGGATCAGGTTCTGATAAGCACCACATTATAACGTCTCAGGAATGTTCCAGATGACTGCTGTTTGGATCTGGAATGCCACAGGGCACAGGCTGGCGGCAGCAGATCTCCGCCACTCACTGTGCCCGGCTCAGACTACTGTGAAAACAGGCTTGCCTTCCTTGAGTCCCCCCTAGTGGGGACATCCGGACCGGGCCAGCCGGGGAGCTAGAATCCAGCCCCACAGCACACAACCCACGCAACACGTACGTGACCCTTGACGGCAAAGCGCAGCACTGAGGGACTTCTCTCTATGGGAGCCTTTTGCTTTATTTCGTGCTTCTTCAGGAAACGGCCGGTTTATTGGGGGCCGGCTCCGTGTCCACCGTGGTCTGAGGTCACCCCGCTCACTCACCTCTGCTTCGGACCTAAGAGGTGGGATTGCTTGCCCCGTTTTACAGGTGAGGAGCTTGGGTGAAATTGACAGAGCAGGTGTTGATCCAGCCGCTCCTATCTGAGCCGTTAATACACCTGTAAGCAGGAGGCGATCCTCACCCCTCCTCACCTTTGGGGGGGGCAGGGGAGGGGCAGGGGGTGGCGGAACCATCAATTTTAGGAGCCTCTGGTTTCACCCAGGAGGAGAAGTTTCTGGGAGTTGTTTCCTCAGGACAGTGAGCTACCTCAGCGTTGCTTGGGGCCATTCGTAATTCGATGACACCTCAGCCGGCTTCTGTTGCTTTCATTAAAAAAAAAAAAAAATCCAAATCATGATGTTTTCTCCTTCCAGCCTCTCACATTTGCCTTCTTCAAAATGCTGTGCGTTCCCCCCTCATCCGCCTAAACCTGCTGTTGAGTTACCGGCCCCCAGAGGCCGCGGGCTCGGAGCGACGCGCCCGTGCACTTGGCTGCTCACAGCCTTCTCCGAGGGTAATCAAACATCAAGCTAAGTAGCAAATAAATCTCTCGATCTCATAAGCTGCACAGCGAGATCATGTAAATGCAAATGAAGGACCTGGCTTCAAGCTGTCTGGGGGGAGGGGAGGGAGTGCAGGGGCCCTGTCACCGTGACCGCCTCAACGGCAAGGGCCATACGTCAGTTGCAGTAACGGGCCTGGCAGCATGAAGGGAGCCCGGGGCCGCGCCCAGGGAGATGGAGGAACCGGGCCTGTGGCAAAGCACAAGGCAGCCTGGGCCTCGAGAACCAGGCAAGGGCTGGGGGGGGGAGGGGCGGTGGGCAGGTGCCCACTGCCTGGGACGCCCCTGGGCCTGACCCAGAGAGCTGCTCCCGTAATGCTGCCTATAACCACAGCCGTAGCCAAGGCCACACCCTGGGCCGATGCCACTAGACACTCTATATACAGCCTTGGGAGATCCTACAGGCGAGGAAGCAGGGACCAGACACGTTAAGTGACTTGCCCAAGGCCACACGGGCAGTGGCAGAGCTGGGACTCGCTTCCATGTGACATTAACAAGCTGTCTCTCCCCACCCTCATGCTCCACTCCATGCCTCTCTCTGCCCTGGAGGCAGCAGCTCCATCCCCTCCATCACCCTCGCGGATTGCAATGATACGGGAGAAGAACCTTGACTTTGACCCTTGGCGGGTACGTGGGAAATAGACACTCACGCTTTAACTCTGCCTGTTGACTTTTGAAATCGTAACAGTAAAATGTCCACCCCACCCCACCCCATCTCCAACCACACGCCCTCATGCAACTGGTGACGTGTTCCCTTCCCGTGTCTTTTTCAATGAAGTTTCCTTACGTGGCCGTGACCGTAGTATATGTACAATTCTGAATCCTGCTGAGGTTTGGTTTATTTGTTTTTTTTTTTCACTTGACATTATTTTATATGCCTTTGATCATGTATGGATGTGGTCTTCCCATGTGTGCCTTTTTTTTTAGGATCATTATTCGTGTTCACCTGCCACTCACACAATGCACACGGTTCAAAGACCCGGGCTTCTAAGCCGGTGCCGGAGTCCTTTGATGCATAATGTACCTTATTTCACATGATTGTTTATCTGAGGTTCTCATTATGGAAATAAATAAATATCCTCTATGC
The DNA here is from genome assembly GCA_017311185.1 of Proteles cristata cristata. NCBI lineage: Eukaryota > Metazoa > Chordata > Mammalia > Carnivora > Hyaenidae > Proteles > Proteles cristata. The sequence goes on from JAESUZ010003586.1 coordinate 23,094, forward strand.
TAATCAGGACCACGATTTGCATTTATATTGTGCTTTTCATTCGAGGGTCTTAAGTTGTTTTACAATAATGAACTACCCCTCCACGGCGCAGTGGTAGGTGCGTGCGTGCGGATGAATGGGTCTGGCCATGTGCAGATATTTATTTAATAACTACCAGGCCATAACGGTGGGAGTTCACGGAGCCACACTTTAATGGGGTGCAGGAAAGTGAGTGGAGACTCTTCAACTGTCGGGCAATCATTTATTTAGTTCCGACGCTGGGCTGGAGGGTCAATGAACTCCATTCTGGGTGGCCGCCAGGAAGCGGGCGTGATTATGGGGGATTCCTCCTGCTGGAGCGAGTGTCTAAGGCTAAGTAAGTCCAGAACCCAGGCACTGAGCTCCCAGACTGAAAACCCATATTAGAAATGCCCCCCGAGTTGGATCCCATCTGGGCCATCCAGGAAAAAAAGGCAAGTGATTCCACCCATTTTTGCCTCTTGGGTGGGAAACGGGGGCTACTTAGGAATTTCCGAATGTATATTGGGTGGGAAATTCCCAGACTTGAATTGCAAGCTGGTCCATGAGGAGTGGCTTTGCCGAGGCTTCCGGGGTGGGGAGGGGGGCATCCTTCTCGCGTCTCAGGTGACTTCAGAGCCAGGCAGCAGCCTGCAGGGTGGGGGGACGTCACCTTTTTCTCTAGAAAGCCCTAGTGGCCCTCACATGGGTGACTGGCTGCTCTGAGGGAGCTTCTGGGCAGGGGGCTGCCTACCCGGCCTGCTCCAGTGTGGGGTCCAGAGCCTGGTCCTTCATGTGAGTGGTGGATGGAGCGGCGGTGCAGAAGGAGCCCAGAGAATCCCAGGGCCCCTGGGACAGGGAGAGAGCTGGTTTTAATTAGAGCTGAGAGACGGGAAATAAGGCAGCGAGGGATGACATCTTAATGAGGTTTAATGAAGCTGTCTGCTGATGGGGACAGCTGTCACCCAGAGCTGTATTCCAGCCAAGCCACCCTGTGACAGAGGAAACTCGGGAAAAGGCACAGTTTGAACGGTGCCGAGGAGGGCGGGCTGATCTGACACAGCGCCGGGATCCTTCTCCCGTGTGCCGTCGCCTCTTGATTCGGGCACCTCGACCACAAGGGGTCCCGGCTACCGGGCCATGTTTGAATAGTGGCCCATGCGTCCCACTTCCCTGCCATGCAAAGCTAAGGGCCTCTTAAAAGGCCCTGAGGGTTTGCAGGGGACGTCTTAGAATTCCGCCATCAGACATGGGAAATGCAGGAGGGGGTTTGCGTGTGCAGGCTGGAAGGGCTCCATGGGTCCCTTCTCTTCCTGAGCCTCAGTTTCCCCACCCATCCACTGGCGATAATGTGACCTGACTCAGAGAGCTGCCCGGGTTTGGGGGGAGGTCTGCTGTGGGGCCCCTCACAGTAGGATTGGCAGAGTTCAGGGAGAAGCACAGAAGCTCTTAGGACAGAGTAAGTTCTCAGAACTCAGAACTCAGGTTTGCTGAGTGAGATCACAGAACATGAGCCTTGGAGGAGGTGCTCAGTGAAGCTTAACTGTCTTCCTTCTGCAGTAAAGAGAGTGTGGTGGTTTCAAGAGACCCCTGTATGGGGAGGGTGCTGCCAGCCTTCACGTGGCCCAACAGCCTGGCCGTGCCATCTGCCCCAGGACCTTGGCATGTGCCAGCCTGAGAACTGTTGCCTCTGTACTGTTCTAGACTAGAGGTGGGAACAGGTGGCTTGGGGAGCTGAGTGGCCAATCGAAGCTGAGATTTGTGGCTGATGTCATCTGTTTCTTGGATATCAGAGGGGTGGCCATGGTGAAGCAGGCGACCAATGCTGAGACCTCAAATCACCTTGCATTGCAATGGCAGCTGATCTCAGATGTCTGTCACAACTTGCTTGCCTGCATCTAGAAGTTCAGGGTCAGGAGCTCTGAGCACCCATATGTCAGTGCTTAGCTGGCTACGCACAGCTCCCCTGAGGTTCCCAGACACCTGCTAGAGGCTTTTCTCTGTAGGCTTCTAGAAGGCCTCTCTGGACGAGCTGGGAAAGGAGGCCAGGCCCTTCTACCTCTGGCTCTGTGCTCTTTCGGAATCCCCTCGGAGAACCCTTCTGGTCAGCTCTCTCCAAAATGCCAGTCCAAGGTCAGTACCTTTCTTTCTTTTCCTGCACCCTGACCTGGTCACGACGTCGCTGTCCTGTGTCCAGGTCACATCAGGCTTACGGTGTTTTCTGAAGTGGGAGCTCTTCCCAGAACCCCAAGTTATACATGAAAACCGCGGACCCTCCCTGGGGCCCCCCTGGGCGTGAGGCTACCTTGGCTCTCCGTGTGTGGAGGGCAGTGCAGAGCCCACGGCCACTCTGCAAGAACCGCATCTCACCCGCAGAGCTAAGATTGGTGCACGAGAATAGTGCCCGGTGGTTTATGCTAAATGCCAAGTGAGTGGTTAAGAGGCAGCGAAGGCCATGTGGAGTCAAATATGGGTTCCGGTCCTGCCCGGGCCATTCATTAGCTGTGAGGCTCTGAGCAAACAAGGCCGTAAAGCTGCCTGGGCCTCCGTTTGCACACCTGAAAACTGGGACGGTAGTAACCGCTTTGTAGGATTCTTCTAAGCACTAGATAGAAGTGATGGAGGTAAAGGAGCCTGGTGTGCGGCCTCTGTGGTTACAGGTGTCGCTGTGGTCGGTGTGTTGGCACCAAGCTGGGCCCCTGAGCTTGTCTCACTGGCCAGCTGAGCTGGTTGGGGGTGAGTCCGCTGCTCCTCTGGGCATCCATGCGCGAGCACGGGGACCCCAGGGCACCCAGCCCCTGGGCCTGAAGGACTCAACTGCTGAGTGTGGACTTATAAGCGCAGGAGGGTTTGGGGAAGGGGGTGGAACCCGGGAAAAGGTCAGGGGGCACACAGCTCTGGGGGTGTTCTGGGGCCGCAGCTGAGAAGGGCCCGGGACCCTTCGGTGCCCTACGAGGGGCCTTCTCAGACACCGTGTGACCTGCCCGAGAGGGAAACAAGTCCAGCCGTGGGCTGGAAAGGCCGAACCCCCTTCTCGGCTGAATTCTTGGGGAGCTCGACCTCCTTCTGGGAGACACTCCAGTCTGGAACAGTCCGAGCAAATGACAGAACCAACGCTCAGGGAATTCCGGACGGGACCCTGCCGTTGCAAGAGCGCAAAGCAGAGAACCCGTGGGGGCCTAACAAATTGCTTTTGTGTTGCTGCTGCTGTTTATCCTTTGCCGGGGTTTGCGTGGTGCTCGTGTGGAGGTGGTCCCCTGTGGCCGTCGAGAGCGCATCGCTCTCTCAACCTGTGGCCGCGGTCACATCACAGATGACTGGGTTCTGAAGGACAGCAGGCAGCGTTGTGCGGCGTGAAGGTCAAGAACAGCAGGACCAGATCCCCCGAAGCCCCCTGTGCAGCCTCAGCCACTACGCCTGCCCCAAGGGCACCCGCACCCCCGATGTTCCACCGGCGTTTGAGCTTGGTCTGCACGTGTCTTGCGCATCTGGCTTCTTTCACCCCGCGCTTCGTATAGGAACCCCTGTATGGCTGTTTGTGGCTGCTTGTTCATTCTGGTTGCTGCCGGGTGGCATTTCCCAGCCCCGGTGCGGTTGGCATTTGGGGCCGGGAAATCCTCTGTTGTTGGAGGTCAGGACTGTATTGTGCGTTGAAGGATGAGCATCCCTGGTCCCCACCCACCACGCTGTGACAACTCATGATGTCCCCGACACGGCCAGGTGTCCTCTGGGAGTGCAGAATTTCCCCTGATTGCCGGATTGAGAACAGCCGCTACGGAACATTCTACGGAATGAATACGTCACAACTTTTCTATACACCGGATTGTTTCTGGCACCTGTGGCTGCTACGAACTCAGATGCTGTGAGCGTTCTCAGACGCATCTTTGTTGGACATGGGCGCTCACTTCTGTTGGGTGTGCAGGAGGGAATTGTGGGGTTATCAGGCAGGCATATGCTTAGCTTTAATAGGTAGCGCTTAATGGTTTTCCACAGTGGCTGTACCAGTTTGTACCTCCCACCGAGAATATCTGGGTTCTGGCTGTTCTGCATTCTCACCGCGAGCACTGAGTTTTTATTTTGCATTTCTCAGAGGTTAAGCAACTTGAAATATGGATCCTGGCCCCTTGGACATCCCCTTAATGAAGTGCCAGTTCAGGTCTCTTGCTCATCCTTCTATAGGATTGTCTGCCTTTTTTTTTTCTTATTGATTTGTAGCAGCTCTTTATATATGATGGGTAAAAGCCCTTTGTCAGATATTTGCATTGCAAAAATCTTCTCTCAGTCTATGGACTCAAACTTTTTACAGCTCGAGGCAATCTGTGCCTCCCCACCCCACCCCAAGTCTAACTCCCTGGTGCACTTGACTACTGTTACTTGTTCAAGTATCCCTTTTCCAAAACAATGAACATCATAAGGGCAAAGGCTATGTCTCTGCTTTGTTCACCTTAGAACCCCCAACACAGGGCTTGGTGCAGAGCACATACAAGATATTTGTGGAGGGAAAGAACTCTTGCAGCCTAAGGCTTCCAAGTACTTTGGCGATTATTGATTCCCAGGCAGCTTGGTAAAAAGCGCAGAGGCTGAGGCACCTGCATGCTTCTCCGCTCCTCCACCCCCCACCCCCAAGTCACAGCCAACTCTGGAGTCTGTCTGTCTTTCCTTTGCCAGCTGGAAGTCTGCCCACCTGCACTTGCCCTGAGGGAGACGGAGGCCTCTCCTGGAGAAGTCACATTTTAATTAACTTCCCCTGCAGTCACCAGAGAGGCCACATCATTTTCATAAACAAATGAGAAGCCAGAGCTTTGTCTGCAGCTCAGAGTGAGTCTTGCGGAAGGAATTCAAAACAAACCACCTGGCAGAGGCCCCCGTGCACTTGCCTGGGACTCAGAACTCCATCCCTCTCGGGGGAAGCAGGGGCCCTGGGATTTGAGAGGGAAAAAGAGGGAGAACCATGCGTAGATGAGAACTGATAAGAGTCTCCATGGAGACATTTCCTTCCTTCCTTCCCTCGTTCATTCAGCCCCTATTTCCTAGCCTCTCAGCCACGCTGGGCGCAGGGTAAAAAAGGGGTGAGAATGAGGGGGTCCATGGGGCGCAGAGGGGCAGTCTCGGCACCTTCTACTCAGTTTTGCTGTGAACATAAAATTGCTTTAAAATATAAGGTCTGTTTAAAAAAAAAAAAACTAAAAAAGTTAACCTTAAAATAAATAAAGACGGAGAGACAGTCCATCAGGGGAGACCGACATCGAACTGATCGTGGTGCAATTAACGACTTAATTACGCGGCTGTGTAATTTCTAATGGCTTTACTGAGACATGATTCACATACCATACGACTCGCCCAGATAGCGCGTACAGCGCAATGGCTTTCAGCACATTCACTTGTGCAGTCGTCACCACCATCCACGTTAGGACACCTCGTAGCCATCACGCCTCCCAGCCGTAAGCAACATCACTCTACTTTTCCTCTCTGTGGATTTGCTATTTGAGACCTTTCGTGTAAGTGGAACCATGCAGTGTGTGGTCCGGTGTGATGGACTCCTTCCCTGAGCGTCATATTGTCAAGGCCCATCGGTGCTACTGAGGTACTACTGCGTACGTTTGTAAGTGCCCTGTGGGTAGAGCTCAGGGCCCTGAGGGGCCTTTTAACAAAGGAAGTTGTCTGGACTGAAGACAACCTGGGAGGGGATCCCAGAGGAAGAGGTTTTTAAACTCAGGCATTTATTGAGCATCTGCTATAAGCCACCAGGAAAAGGGAGGCAATAAAAGCCATGGTTCCAGCCACATAGGAATTTATAATCTGGACAGACTGGCTCATTAGTGTTTGTTGAACCGGTGGATCTGAGTGTGGGCTGGAGGCAGACAGCTCGGGTTCGAGTCCCAAATCGGCCACTTCTACTCTATGGCCTTGTGCAAACTGTTTGACCTCACTGTTTGCCTCAGCTTCCTCATCTGAGAAATGGGGATAGTGAAGGGTTCTGCATGAGAGGAGCACAGGAAGAACTGAATATTGTATCTGGAACAAGTCAGAACTTAGCACATGGTCAGAACTCAGCACACAGTCAGAGCTCAGCACAGTCAGAACTTTGCACACAGAACTCAGCACGGCCTCACGGAAGCACCGTACAGGACAGGACCTCTGACCTCAGGCCGCTGCTACTTGAAAGAGAGGCTGTGTAATCTTTTTGTTTGTTTGTTTTTTAAGCTTATTTATTTTTGACAGAGAGAGAGAGAGAGAGGGGAGCACCAGCAGGGGAGGGGGACAGAGGATCCGAAGCAGGCTCTGTGCCGACAGCAGAGATCCCGATGCAGGCCTCGAACTCACAAACCGTGAGACCATGAGATGCTGACCTGAGCCACAGGCAGACGCGTAACCAACTGAGCCCCCAGGCGCCCCGAGAGAGGCCGTGTAACCGAATGATTAAGAGCCCCGGCTGGAGGCCTGTGAAACCCAGCCCACGCGTTAGGGCCGTGGATCACGAGAACAGAAAGGGGGAGTCACGTGGTTGGTGACAGAGCAGTTCAGTCCCTATGACCCCCTTCTGTCCAGCCACCGGGAGGTGATGGGGGGCCTTGTTACCATCCCCCACGGCCGGCGAGGATTCAAGGAGCATCGACACCCTCACGGGCGACCCTGACAGTGAGGCAAGCCCTCCTTGGTAGGAATGGAGTCAGGTAGGGAAGATGGCCCCTCCTTGAACCGGGGCCTCCGGGGGAATCTCTGCGAACCAGGCCTCCCAGTGCATCCGCTGGGGCGACTCGCTTCCAGCGGCGGCCAGGCTAGACCCCAAATGCCGCCGCTCAGGGCAGGGCCTGCTGCGCGCCCTTCCCGTCGCACACGTTCACCGCCGCTTTCAGGGCCTCGGGGGTCCTCCTGACCCCGCTCACTGCCCCTTATCACGAGCACACCAGGCAAGCTTTGCCAGTCATGTCTCGACGCCCAGCGCCCCCTGCGCTCACTCGGGGAGGGCTCTACCACCCACACCCCGGGAGCCCTGAAGGTCACGCCCAGGGCCTGCAGCGTCCGGTCGGTTCCTGGTGCTGAACTTGGCAGGATGCGGTGGGTCCGAGATCCCGCTCCCCTCACCTTGGCTGTCTGCCTTGCCCCACGCAGGCGGAACTTGGGAAGCCCCGGGAAAGAAGTTGCAGTCTGCCTGGGATGGATTTCAATTACGGACTCTACATCCGGGGGCTGGATGGAGGGGTCCCTGAAGGTGAGCACGCGTGCCTTGGAGCCCCCCAGGGGGGAGGGGCGGGAACTCTCAACCTAGGTCGGCCACTTGGTGGCTGGGAAAGAGCCGAAGAGTCGCGGGGTCTGCCCCACAGCGTGATTCTGGTGGAAGCCACAGTCTGGGCTTGGCCGAGATGGGGAGGTCCATGCAGGGTCCAGGTCTAAGGTGCCAGGGCAACAGCGTGGGCCCCAGCCAGTGTGGACCCTTGACCCCAGACAAGAGACTGTGCCCTGCCCTGTTTGAGCTCCGAGCACAGAAGGGGCTCAGGACCAACCTTCTGATGGCCCTGAGGAGGTAAGGGCCAGGTGAACCTGGCTCTACTCGGGTGCCCCCCCGCCGGAATCTCTGGGAACCCCGACTGCTCCCTTCCCAGCAGGCCACGCAGGGCCGTCACACAGCAGGCTCTGGGGTAACGGAGGCGAGGGCGCCCCAGTTTGTTCTCGGTCAGGTGATTGCTTTACTTCGCCTACTGACCACTGTGCCCTGGCTCCGTCCCCCCTGCCCTCAGCCATTGGACACTGGAACGTGTTTAAGCAGCAGCCCACGTGCCCCCACGAGCTGACCCGGGACTACATCGCCATGAACCGTGGGGCGGTGAAAGCCGGCCTGGTAACCGCCCGGGAGAACCTCCTCTACCGCCAGCTCAACGACATTCGCATCAGTGACCAGGATGACCGGCGCATCAAGAAGGAGGTGCCCTCTCTCCCTCCAAACATGACGTTTGGGGTCATGTCACGGTAAGTGGCTGGCACACAAGGCTCTGTCCCTCACCGTGGGGCCGGAGGGCGCTCAGTGGTGACCAAAGTGGGGAACAGTGGGCGACATGACTTGGGACTCCAGGCAGGGGGTGGCGCCCCAGGCCTGGCCAATCAGTGTAGCTCACAGACCTGAGTCGCAGTGATCGGCTCAGCAGCAGACACGTGACCCACGCCCCGACTCTAGGATGCAGGACATTCTCTAAAAGTAGGATGCGGGGGCGACCGGGTGGCTCAGCAGGTTAAGTGTCCAACTCTTGATTTCGGCTCAGGTCATAATCTCGCCATCATGGGTTGGAGCCTGGCATCAGGCTCCATGCAGACACAGGCGCCTGCTTGGGAGTCTCTCTCTCAATCTCTCTCTCTCCCAAAATAAATAAGTAAACATTAAAAAAAAGTAATGGGGTGCCTCGGGGGCTCAGTCAGTTAAGCATCTGACTTCAGCTCAGGTCATGATCTCGCAGTCCATGAGTTCGAGCCCCGTGTCGACTCTGTGCTGACAGCTCGGAGCCTGGAGCCTGCTTCCAATTCTGTGTCTCCCCCTTTCTCTCTGTCTCTCTGCAGCGAAAACCACTGATGTTCGATATAGCAGGGCTTCCTAACCCACGCTGTGTCACAGCACAAAAAAATCACTGGTGTTTTTACCTTGCACTATGCAAATAAATAAGTACCCACAGCTAGTAACAAGTGGCCTGGGGCCACGAAGCCCCACCCAGATGCCCGTGACAGAGAAGCCAATATCTTGGTCCATCCACATGGCAGTGTCACTGACAGTCTGTCCCCGACCTCTTTCCCATCCCCCTCCACTGTTCCTGGATATGCGACTTCCTCTGCCGCTCCCACCTTACTTTATTATCGCGGTTGTTATTATCATCATGATTGGTGATGGTTCCTTCTTTATTTTTTATCATTTCTAATTATTTTCTTTTTTTTTCTTAATGTTTTTTATTTATTTCTAGGAGAGAGAGAGACAGCGTGAGCAGGGGAGGGTCAGAGAGAGAGGGAGTCACAGACTGAAACAGGCTCCAGGCTCTGAGCTGGCAGTCAGCACAGAGCCCGATGCGGGGCTCGAACCCACGAACCGCGAGATCATGACCTAAGGGTCGGACGCTTAACCGACTAAGCCACCCAGGCGCCCTATTTTTTCTAATTATTTTCTTTTTAAAATATTTTTATTTATTTCTGGGAGAGAGAGAGAGAGAGACAGCGTGAGCAGGGGAGGGTCAGAGAGAGAGGGAGACACAGACTCTGAAACAGGCTCCAGGCTCCGAGCTGGCAGTCAGCACAGAGCCCGACGCGGGGCTCGAACCCACAAACCACGAGATCATGACCTGAGCGAAAGTCGGATGCTTAACCAACTAAGCCACCCAGGCGCCCCTCTAATTATTTTCTATTGTGGTAAGATTTACTGTTTTTTGTAAGTTTTTATTTATTTATCTTGAGAGGGAGCGAGCATGAGTATGAGTGGCGGTGGGTAAGGGGAGCAGTGAGAGAGAGAGAGAAGCCCAAGCAGGATCCAGGCTTCCAGGGAGGCGCCTCACACGGGGCTTGACCTCACAAACCATGAGCTCATGACCTGAGCCAAAGTCAAGAGTCAGTTGCTTAACCGACTGATCCACCAGGCGCCCCAAGATTTGCTATTTTTAAACGTGCAGCTCAGTGGCATTAAGGACATTCACGCTGCTCTGCAGCCAACACCACCCTGCATCTGCAGACCTTTCTTCATTCTGGACTGAAACTCAGTCCCCGTACGTGGTCTCTCTCTATTCCTCCCGTCCCTCGGCTCTCCGCACCCACCCTCCGTGTTCTGTGTCTACGATTGTTGACTACCGTGGACACCACATCTAACTGGAATCGTGCAGAATTTGCTCTTTCATTTCCGGCCTGTTCCACTTAGCATAGGGCATGTCCGAATTCCCTTCCTTTTCAAGGCTGAAGACCGTCCCATTGTGTGGATACGCCACATTTCGTTTCTCCGTGTGTCCGTCGATGGGCATTTGGCTTGTGTCCACCTTTAGGCTATGGTGAACAGCGCTGTGAACGCGGGTGGGCACGGCTCTGTGGGAGTCCCTGCGTTCGGTTCTTCTGGGTCCACCCACGAGTGGCGCTGCTGAGACTCCAAGCTTCGTGTTTCAAGGAAGTGCCATCGTGTTTTCTGCAGTGGGAACCGCCATTGTCGGGGTTGCCTTCCCCTGCCTGTTCCTGCCAGGCGCCAGGCTCGTTCTCCAGAGTCCAGCTCCACATCATCTCTGCGGTAAAGCTCTCCCAACGTCCCGTGGCCTCAACGGCGCACCTCTCTCTCACCTCTCATCTCTCTCTCACCTGAAATGCATTTCCACTCGTCGGCCCTCAAAACGTGGACGGCGACACTAGAGACACGTTGGAAAGCCACTTCTGGACCGGATTAACACATCCTCGGCACGCTGCCCTTCCTCTGCCTTTGAAATAATGCCCTAAAGTCAGTCCCTCAAAGGCAAGGTTTCCGCAGGCTGCCCGGAGTGCAGAGGGACAGGGGGACACGGTGCGCCAGATCGCTGGGCTAGTGCGGGCTGCCTGGGGACCTTGTTCCAGCAGGTCCCCGTGTTTTCCTCCAGGGCTTCTATTTCCCGACCCGTCAGTAGGCTCTCAGAGCGGTAACTCCGCCAGCAGGGGACTCCCAGGTTACGTTTGGTCTCTGTCAGTTTCCCTTCCTTGCCCCCCAAAAGCCAGTGAGGGAGGCGGGTGGGGTTACTTGCCTGGTTCAGGCAGGGAGAACTTGACCGACCTCCCTAAGCTGGGTTCTCAACCCTGTGTGCTTATATTTAAAAACGAAATTCTAGAAGACACAAGGCATTAGCCATCACCTGGATCAAAGCCATTATTGGAAAGAAGAAAGCAGGGGCATCTGGCTGGTTCAGTCGGTGGAGCATGGGACCCTGGACCTCGGGGTCCTAAGCTCGAGCCCTACACTGGGTATAGAGCCTACTTCATAAAAATAATAAATAAAATAAATAAAAGGAAGCAGCTGTGCAGAGAGGTGAAGAGACTTGCCCAAGGTCACGCAGCAACTTGGGACCAGACAAGAGCCAGATCTAGAGCCAGGTGGGCGGACTCGCCGTCCAGTGCTCATTCTCATACACTCGTCTCCTTGGGACTGAGGTACGGCACAAACAGCCACAGTTTCCAGCCCCGGGGCTGCCTTCTTCCGTGTACAATGGAAAAGCTTAAGTCAGCTGGGCTCAGAAAGGACGTCCATTATCATCTGGCTTTCAATATAAAATCTTAAATTGCTATAAAACCGAGTGGCTACAATTTGAGGGTAAGGACGTGATGAAGCACAGGCTATATCCTCTGTGATGGTAAATGGGCTTTGCATATGCAAATTGAATGGATTTTAAAATGGTATTTAATGACAATTTTCGTAGCAGACGTTAACATTAATTGCACAAAAATGAAAATGCTGCATTAGGTTGCTGTTAGCAGCAAATATCGGGGCCATAAAGCTTTATCTTTATCAACAGCAGCCCTTTCTCATGTGTCAGGGTGGCCCGGCAAATTGCAAGCAAAAGGGCTTTTACGGAACAAAAATATCCCCCACAGCGGGCCCAAATCAGCATCAATTTTGCTTTATTTCTTCGTAAATGGAGGTTAAATGGCTGCTGGAAAGGCTTTTACTGAGATGCCCAACAAGAGTGCAGAGCCCCTCACCCCCCCAGCCTCAGGAGGAGGAGCAGTTAAATCTCGGTCGCCCCACTCCGTAATGGGGCTATTACTTTGAAGTTATGGGGCCGAGGCCCATTTTCTAATGATCACCTTTTACAAGCCTCGATTGCATTTATTTCTTTACTTTAAAAGCATGTTAAAAACACATACACACACACACAAAGCAAATCTGATTACACACGACTACCCGAGGAGTTGTCGGGGCCGATTTGGCCCAACAAATAAGTAGACAAACAAATGAGTGTCATTTGCACTCGCAACTACACATATGTTGAAGAAGAATAATAATAAAGTCCCATCTCAGACTGACTACGTGGAAAACTCACTCTAAGCTGGGGACGCTCACAAGTGCGCTCACTTTTATCACCAGATAAAACTCTGGGGGCGCCTGGGGGGCTCAGTCGGTTGGGCATCCAACTTCGGCTCAAGTCATGATCTCACGGTTTTTGGGCTGAAGCCCCACGTCGGGCTCTGTGCTGACAGCTCAGAGCCTGGAGCCTGCTTTGGATTCTGTGTCTTCCTCTCTCTCTCTGCCCTTCCTATGCTTGTGCTCTGTCTCTAAAAAATAAATACACATTTTTTTTTAATGTTTTATTTATTTCTAGGAGAGAGAGAGAGACAGCGTGAGCAGGGGAGGGTCAGAGAGAGAGGGAGTCACAGACTGAAACAGGCTCCAGGCTCTGAGCTGGCAGTCAGCACAGAGCCCGACGCGGGGCTCGAACCCACGAGCCGCGAGATCATGACCTAAGCGAAAGTCGGACGCTTAACCGACTAAGCACCCCAAAATAAATACACATTTAAAAAAATTTTAAAATATGTTTTTAAACCCAGGCACCTCGTAAGTTGCCATATTCACAAAGCCAGGGATTTCACATTTTAAAAACCTGGATTTCCCGCTTCTCCTAAAAAGTCAGAAGCTCGGGGGCACCTGGGTGGCTCAGTCAGTTAAGCTCCTGACTCCGGATTTCGATTCGGGTCACGATCTCACAGTTCGGGAGATAGAGCCCCGCGTCGGGCTCTGCACTGACAGCCCGGAGCCTGCCTGGGATTCTCTGTCTCCCCCTCTCTCTGCCCCTCCTCCACTCACTCTCTCTTTCAATAAACAAAAGATCAGAAGGCCCGGCACCCTGGGTGGGCACTCAGGCACCAGGGGCTGGAGCTGAGAGGCAGCGCCCCCTTCAGGACAGATCCCATTACCTCTTCCCCGCCCAGCCTGGCTTCTCCCTTGTTTGCTGTCTGTCTGGTCCCGGTGGCCACTGAGATGGCAGCTGCTGGTGTCAACTGGGCAGCCTCTCTCTGTCCTCTGACAAAGGTCGGGGCCACCACTCAGAGAAGCTGTTCTGAGCTGAGTTTACGTGGCAGGCGTTGCGTGCATGTAATCGCTGCTGCTAATACCAGTCCTATGAGGCAGGTATCGTGCCTCCGTCTGTCATTTGCTTCGCAGACCAGGTAAGGGGCCGTCCGGGCCCCGCTTACGGCTGCAAGGTGGTGAAGCCAGATTCGTTCCCCGTCTGGCTGGCCGGCTTTGAGGACCACCCCTCTAGGATCAGGCAGCCGGAGAGACCCTGGGCCTGATCGCCTTGCCGTTGCACCGTCAAATCTCAGACTCCGAGTCGGGGAAGGATTTTAAATTCTTTTTTTTTTTTTTATTTCTAGGAGAGAGAGAGACAGCGTGAGCAGGAGAGGGTCAGAGAGAGGGAGTCACAGACTGAAACAGGCTCAGGCTCTGAGCTGGCAGTCAGCACAGAGCCCGACGCGGGCTCGAACCCACGAACCGCGAGATCATGACCTAAGCGAAAGTCGGACGCTTAACCGACTAAGCCACCCAGGCGCCCCTTTTTTTTTGGATTTTAAATTCTTATACCCGCGTGCAGGGCTAAAACGCGGATCTCCAAGCACGCAGCGACCCAAAGTCCATAAACAGATATGTCTGGAGGCCAGAAATGTAACTATTAAAGAAGCAATTATTGATGCATTTTAATAAGCATTTGCAATGTTCCCATGCCCCTGGCACATCTTAATTGTTACTGCTCCTAATTGGTCCAACACCATTGATTGTGATGAGTCAGGGATTGGCGGGAGGGGAGGAGCCACAGGAGCCCGGCAGCAGCTGGCGCTCCTGGAAGATTCTGGGTGCCCAGGGCTCTACCACTGTCCTGCCCGGGAGCCTCATGCCACACACAAGGCAAGGAGGCTAGCAGGGGGATGCATCACTCAGCCAATAAGCAAACAGCCCCCCACATGTCTGTGTGTGACATGCGCCCGATGAAAGGTAGCCCCTGCTCTGAGCTACTAATGGCAACGACGCTTCGTTGGTATTATTACGTGTCAGGCATCCTGAGCCTCCTTGGATGCATCTTGTCCTTAAATCACTCTGAACAGCTCAGTGAGTGGCCCTCTTGGAATTCCTACGTGCCCATCTCGCAGAAGAAGAGACAGAGGGTCAGAGAGGTGAAGTCATTTGTCCCTGGCTGTGCTGCCCTTGCACTGGTGACCGTGGCCGTGATCTGCTTGCCTCACAAACACGAGGATGGAGGCAATATGGGGAATTTCTCCGCACCAGAGGGCCTGAGACAGAATGTATGTATACACTATACGGAGAGAGTGTACGGCCATCCCGTCTGGGTTTTTCCTAAAGCCTTAAACCTAATCTTAGACACAGTGAGCTTTCCTTTCCATGCACCCCTCCCTTCCCCTTCCCGTTTAGTGGCTCCCCACTTCCTGATAGACAGACTCCATGATGGGACATCTAGAAGCTTCCCTGCCCTGGATGCTCCAAGCCTGCTGTGCTCCCCTCCGTATCCCTGGTGCTGACCACAGTGCCCTTGCTGCAGAGGCCCTCGGTGAATCCTCGCCAAATGAACGCACGAACAAGTGGCCGCCCTGAAATCCGAAAGGGCAGCCGGCAGCAACATGCAACTTCGGTGGGAATTAGGCGCGTCCACCAATTAGGCGCGTCTAGACCCACCCCCACCCTGGTTCCGAACACGTTTAGACCACAGGGAAATGAGAAACGCAAGAAAGGCAGGAAGTGCGACCAGCCCACCGTGTGTCTGCGCAGCTGCTGGCCCAGCTATCAGATACATCTTCAGCCTGACAGTGACAAATGTGAAGGATGGAGGAAATTTTACAGGCTGTTAAAAAATGTTTGCCGCCTGACAGGTTTTTTGAATCTTTCTGCCAAGCTGATTTATTTTACAAATTTACAACGGGCCCATCACTCACTCCGGGTTATTTTGTTTCTCCCGGAGCTGACGGCCAAAATCCGAGCCGCCCACCCAAACTCCTATAAAATAATAATAAGCCCCTTTCCAGACGACCGTCCCAGGATGCAAGACAGTTTCTGAACGGGGAGACCAGCTCCAGTTTTACGGGTGGCCGGAAACCCAGCTGAATGCAGTGGGACTGACCACAAGGGGGAGCGTGTGGGTCTCGCAAAGACCCTCCCCGCCTCACCCCTAGCCTGAACTGCACATCCAGCCGGCAAAGGGGCTCTGGGCCGACCTGCTCCCAACACTGACGGTAGCTTTCCCGGACGCTGGGCTCCTGGAGGCCAGGGACAGTGTCAGTGTTGTGCACTGCTACATCATCAAAGCCAGGGACAGAGTAGGCACTAAGTACTTGGTGAGGAGAAATATGGTTCAGGGTCTTTGAAGGCTTTGAGACAGAGTAATTGAAAGTGAACTCACAGTCCATTTGAGACCAGAGAGACGATGGTGAAGCCAGGGTCCTGCATCGTTTAACAGACTCTGCTGTGTTTCCTGGTGGCTGACGTTACGAATCAGTATCGTGGTCGTACTGTCCCAAAGAGCGAGTGTGTCCCGTGGCCTCATTAATAGAAGTAGCAAGTAGGGCGCCTGGGGGGCTCCGTCGGTTAAGCGTCCGACTTCGGCTCAGGTCACGATCTCACAGTTTGTGGGTTTGAGCCCCGCGTGGGGCTCTGTGCTGACAGCTCGGAGCCTGGAGCCTGTCTTTGGATTCGGTGTCTCCCTCTTTCTCTGACCCTCCCCTGCTCTCGCTGTCTCTCTCTCTCTTTCTCAAAAATAAATAAAATATTAAATTTTTTTTTTTTTAAATAATAGAAGTAGCAAGTCCAGAACAAAGGAGTTTACCTTCCTACTCTATTCCGAGGCTCAGGTCCCACTTGGAGCATCAAGTTAAAAAATAGGAGGCATCATGCATTCAAGGAACGTCCACAGATAGCAAAGTGTCCGGAGATAGCAGGATGGTGGGTGGGATGAGGGACAGAAACCACGCTGTACAAACGTGATGAGAAACGAGGACAGTGGAGGGGCTTTTTCCTCAAAGACTTGAGAGAGTAAAGCTGGTGGCTGACATCGCAGAGGCCTCGCTAAGTCCTGACCGGTGCGTCATCGCACTAAATCCTTACAACTCTATCAAGTAGGGACTGGTACCCCATCTTATAGATGAGGAGACTGAGGCTCGGAGAGTCGCTTGCCCCAGGCCACGGGGCCAGTTGGTGACAGCGCCAGGATCTGAGCAACATCTCCCACCCACGGCCTGCGCGATTCCAGGAGACCCAGCCCGACCCCGGGTGAGGAGATCATTTCTCATCCTGAGTCCCGTCCCCGAGGCCCCCGAGTCCCAGCGAGTCCCAGGCAGCGGGATGGCGGCCGCGACCAGGAGCTACAGTGACTGACAGCGGAAACCGAGGAGCACTTATGGGGGACACGGCCTCCTACAGAGTAACTCGGTGCCTCCCTGCAGCCCAGCGCCTCCGTCTGCCCTCGAGGACACTGAGGCCGGGGGAGGTTCTGTCCTTTCGCAAGATGTCACAGGTGGAATTGGATCCGCGGGGATTTGGGCCCAGGCGGTTTACTCCAGGACCCTCAGACTTGGGCGGAGGTGTTGGCTGGCACCCCAAATCGCTGCCAGGCTGCAGCCTGGGACACCCCAAACTATGTCCCACAAGGGGTCCCCACGCCCCCGTCAGGGGCAGCCTGCTTCATGGACCTGACCTGCAGGCCTTTTGTTAAAACCGGCCCAGGTAGGGAGACGTGGCTGGGAGGAGGTGGTGGGGGGGCATCGTCTCCCCGCTCCTCTCCGGCACCCCTGCCATAACCTCTCCCACCGCCCCAAACTCCCGCTCACTCCCCCCTCCAAGGCGGCTTTGTTGCCAGATCCAGGAATGAGACATTTTTCATGCTTTGCCTTTTTTTCCCCTCTCGCCTCTCCTGCGGCCCAGACAGAGATTTATTCCCGGCCCGAGGCTCTCGGCATTCGGAGCAGGGAGGGCTTAGGGAGGCGCTGATGGGCCCATAATGGATAGGGCTGTGCTCCCCCGGGGCCTGGCCCTCCCGAACCCCATCCATCAGGAGCAGCTCGGTGCCAGGGTCAGCGCTAACGAGGCCGCAGGCCTCCCCCTGGGGGCCTCCCCGGCTCACGGCTCCCGCTTTTGATTTTTCCAGAGCTGGGCGGCGCCTGCCTGCATCTCTGGGCAAAGCGTGAGGGTGGGCCCGGCGCCCGGCTCCGCGGCCCCAGTCGGGATGCAGTCGGAGGGCTTTGCTGGGCTGCGCTGGCTCTGCCCCTCTGTGACACGGTGGCCCCTGGGATCTGGGGCACGGAGGAGCTGGTCCTTGCTGTGGCGGGGAGAGCCAGGCTTCAAGCCCGACTTGTCACTGTGCAAGACCCCAAGAAGAAGAATTCAGAGTCGGGGGGCGCCTGGGTGGCTCAGTTGGTTAGGCGTCCGACTTTGGCTAAGGTCATGATCTCAAGGTGCATGGGTTCGAGCCCCCACATCGGGCTCTGTGCTGACAGCTTGGAGGCTGGAGCCTGTTTCAGATTCTGTGTGTGTGTCTCTCTCTCTGCTCCTCCCCTGTTTGCGCTCTCTCTCAAAAATAAATAAAACATTAAAAATAAAAAAAAAAAAAAGAATTCAGAGTAAGAATGTCCCTGAATACGTTGCATCCAGGGGCCAACTCAGTCCTTTTCCCTCTAGAGGCGAGATGGAAGTGGGCATTCAAGCCAGAAAGCCAGGCGCCTGCATTAGATTCGAGCGATAATAATACCGGCTTCCGTTTCCTTAGCCCCTCCGGGCCAGTCAAGGGGACAGGCGCTCTGTGCACAGCCGTTTACGTGGCCTTCACAATCACCCATTCGTGGCCGCCTGCTTTCTACACTTGGGGAAACTGAGGCCGGAGACCCTTGTCTGTGATCCCGTGGCCGGAAAGCGGGGTTTGACCTCACAGGTCCTGTCTGCTGCTTCTGTCCCGTACAGCGTGTTCACGCAGAGCCAGCCCGTGTTTGGGAAACAGAGAGGAAGCGGGACACAAGCCAACACACAGCCACAGCGATGGATGTGGTGCCCGATGTTGCTGGGCAGGCAGGGCAGAGGGCCCGGAGGGACTTGGGGCCCTGCCTGGCCTTGCTCACTGCAGTATCCTCAGCGCCTCGCACAGGCCTGGGACACAGTAGGTGCTCAATAAGTGCATGTTGTCTTACTGCGTGAGAGAGACTAGTTGGCTTGATGGTGACCCATCCCCAACTCGGAAACAGCCAGCCCGTGAGGTGAGCAGCTCTTTCCCGGGCGTGGGCTTGTTGGGACGGAGCCTCGGCTCTCAGCATCCTGAGGCTTCTGTAACAGCTCAACACAAACCTCATGGCTGAAAACACAGAAATGTCTTCTCTCCTTATGCGGAGCCCAGAAATCCGAGCTCGAGGCGTCACGGGGCCCCATTACCTCCGACGATTCTAGGCTGTAGCCCCTGCCAGCTTCTGGCGGCCCTGGGCGCGTCTGGGCTTGTGGCTGCACGCTCCAGGCTCCGCTCAGTGCCTGTGTCTCTGGACACAGTGGAAAGGCCCGTGTCACCCAAATAATCCAGGGTGAGCGGACCTCAAGATCCCAAAGCTAGTTCCATCTGCAAAGGCTCCTTTTCCAAATGAGGTCACATTCGTGGGTTCTGGGGCTCAGAATGAGGACATATCTTGGGGGCCCACAATGCACCCCTCTGTGATCATCAAGGCATCTTACCACAGAATCAGAGAGCCCTGCATTTTAGTCACCATGGGGTTTTGAGGAAACTATTTTTATTACTCTTTTTTAAAGTTTGTTTATTTTGAGAGAGAGAGAGAGAGAGTGCCAGGGAGGGGAGGGACAGAGACGGAGGGAGAGAGAGAGTTCCCAAGCAGGACCCATGCTCTCAGGGCAGAGCCCGACATGGGGCTCGAACTCACAAACCATGAGATCATGAGCTGAGCCGAAGTCTGGCCCCTTAATCGGCCAAAAGATGAGAGGTATCAGTGCTCCCCGGAGGAGCAAATATTTCACCACTCCTTTCTGTGTTCCTTAGATAACTCTCCAGAAACACAGGAAAGTTCAGACGCTTCATAATCAACTCCATAGATCCGCCACTCAGATGGTAGCAAATTTAACCACTTGGCCGTATTTGCACCTGAGGCTTTTTTAAAAAGTTATCATTAAAGAAATAAAATAGAACTCGGGGCACCTGGGTGGCTCAGTTGGTTAAGCGTCCGACTTCAGCTCAGGTCATGATCTCACAGTTCATGGGTTCGAGCTCCGCATCGGGCTCTGTGCTGACAGCTCAGAGCCTGGAGCTGCTTTGGATTCTGTGTCTCCCTCCCTCTCTCTGCCCCTCCCCTTCTCGCGCTCTCTTTCTCTCTCAAAAATAAACATTTAAAAAATTTTAATAAGTAATAAACTAGAACAAATACAGCCCAAAGCCCCTTCTCCCCCCTCCCTCACCCCCACGCCCTTCCCTCCGTTCCCAGAGGGCCATCCTGAGTTTGGAATACGCATGCTTCCCATCCAGTTTCCCAGTCTGTGCTACAGCGTTAGACGTCCATCAGCAACGCACGTGGGTTCGTGTAGCTTCAAACCACATAAATCACGTTGCGTGGCGACTTGCTTTCTTCACTCCGCACCTTTGCAAACGTCGCCCTGCTCCGCCGGGTGGGCGTGTCCTTCCCCCATCGCCGGACATGCAGTGGCTCCTCGCTTCCCGTGTGCGAGATTCTTCAGGGTCACGTCCACTGGCAGAGCTGCTGGGCTACAGGGGGCCCCTCCTCAGCCTACGCCAGATGCCGGCGCTCTCTCCGTGCCCCCCACCCCCACGGGGCACAGATGCCCCATCTGCTACTCACTTTGTCCCCAGATGCCGAGGACCCCTGCACGGCAGACGCCTGAGTGGTCTAGAAGGCATGTCATCCGCGGTCACGTCCTTCGGCTTCGCCGAGCCTTTTCCCCGCAGAGGGGCTTAGGCCACAGCCCCTCTGTGCAGGTGCAGGTGCACGGGGGGGAGCCCCCAAGTCTCGGGTGCAGGCCCCCGAGGTTGACAGAAGCTTCCAGCAAGCCCGTCCTGGCTCCTCTGCCCATCCCGCGGCCGCCGCCGCCTCTGGGCTCCTGTGTGGGAAAACTGCTAATTGACTTCACCCTTGTGAAAAATGTTAACAAATTGCAAATGACCTCTTAGACAAATTTAGGAGCCAAGAGTGTACTAACTAAGCCTCCCTCCTCTGTCATTAGCTTTTATGTTGGATCCACAAACAATTAAAAAATAACCACCAGCCCAGAGGTCCTCTTCTCTAATTAGCTCTAAGAGTCCTGCCAGAGAGAGCGAGCTGCGCCTCAATTACCACCCTTCCTCCCGGCTAGTTAGAAAAGACAGGCCCTCGGGCCAAGGGGGGACAGTTAGGACGAGGCGACTGCGGGGGTGAGGAGGGAGGCGGGCACCCGGGTGCCCTAGGGGCCCACACCTACCGGCCAGCTCCTCCGTCCTGCACAGCTGCAGGTTGGAGGGTCCCCTACATGGGCCCAGAGGCGCCCGGGGACCGCGTGGACCAGCATCACCTGGGGGATGGGGAGGTGCGTGTGTGTTGCAGCGTAGGTGCCTGGGCCCCAGTCCCGGTGGGTCAGAATGTCTGGTGGGGGGGGCCAGACATCTGTACTTTGTTGTTTTTTAAGTTTGTTTATTTATTCAGAGAGAGAGAGAGAGCATGCACACAGGAGGGGCCGAGACAGAGGGAGAGAGAGAAAAATCCTGGGCAGACCCCGACGCGGGGCTCGAACTCGCAAACCGTGAGATCATGACCTGAGCTGAGATCGAACGGGATGCTTAACCCACTGAGCCCCCCAGACGCCCCACGGGCATCTGTGAAGGAAGGGACACTCTTGCCTTCATGAGCCCCTTCCTCCACACACAAAATGTATTATAATTATTTTATTTTATTTTATTTTAAATGTTTTTTTTTTTAATTTATTTCTAGGAGAGAGAGAGAGCAGGAGGTCAGAGAGAGGTCACAGACTGAAACCCCAGGCTCTGAGCTGAGAGTCAGCACAGAGCCGACGCGGGGCTCGAACCACAACCGAGATCGTGACCCAAGCGAGTCGGACGCTTAACCGACTAAGCCACCCAGGTGCCCCTAGCCATAAAATAGTTTTAAAATTATTGGGGCGCCTGGGTGGCTTAGTCGGTTAAGCGTCCGACTTTCGCTCATGTCTGATCTCACGTGTTCGAGCCCCACGTCGGGCTCTGTGCTGACTGCCAGCTCAGAACCTGGAGCTGTTTCAGTCTGTGACTCCCTCTCTCTGACTCTCCCCTGCTCACGCTGTCTCTCTCTCTCTCCTAGAAATAAATAAAACATTTTAAAAAAAACAAAAAAAAACTATTTTATGGCTATGCTGATTTTAAAAGAAATTAAAACATGTTCACGGGTCCCTAAGAGTGTCCTTGGGTTTCGGTGCCCGGCCTCCTGGGTCTGGGGACAGGTTGGCTCTGCCTTCCCCCTTTGGGCCTGTCCAAAGCCTCCCTCCCCCAAGGGAGCGGTGGGGTCTATGTCAAACTGGAGCACACACCTGGCCTAAGAGCACAGCCGGCTACCGATACGTGGGAATGTGGGCCCAGCGTCCCGTTACCAGACGGCCTAATGCCTCATTCAGGAAGGCCGGGCACTGGGATTAAAAAAACTCTTTTAGGGGGCGCCTGGGGGGCTCAGTCAGTTGAACATCTGACTTTGGCTCAGGTCATGATCTCACAGTTTGTGAGTTTGGGCCCCGCGTCGGGCCCTGTGCTGACAGCTCAGAGCCTGGAGCCTGCTTCGGATTCTGTGTCTCCCTCTCTCTTTGACCCTCCCCTGCTCGCTCTCTGTCTCTCTCTCTCTCTCTCTGTCTCTCTCTCTGTCTCTCTCTCAGAAATAAATAAAACATTAAAAACTTTTTAAATTGTTTATGCGGTTTTTTTTTTTGAGAGAGAGAGAGACAGAGCATGAGCAGGGGAGGGGCAGAGAGAGAGGGAGACACAGAATCTGAAACAGGCTCCAGGCTCTGAGCTGGCAGCACAGAGACTGACACGGTTGCTCGAACCCACAAACCGTGAGATCATGACCTGAGCTGAAGTCGGACGCTCAACCGACTGAGCCACCCAGGAGCTGTGTCAACTGGTGTCTTTATCAGTGAGATGGGGAGGGTTTCCGGTTCGGTTCTCGTAAGGATGACATGGAGCCGTCCCCAGCCTGAGGTGCGGCGTGGGCGGGAGGGGTCAAGGACCACAGGAGGGATCTGGGGCGATGGCCCAGTTTCCTACCTTGGCTGTGTGCTGGGGACACGAACCGCGACACGTGATGAAATGGCATGGGACCGAATACCATGGGACCATGTGAGGAAGCTGAATAAGGCAGGCAACTGTCTCCATATCCGTATTCTGGGTGTGATTTCGTTCTTCCATTTTATAAGATGTTGCCGTGGAGGGAACTGGGTAAGGGGTACATGGATCTCTTCGTTTTATTTCGCACAACTGCTTGTAGACCTACAACCATCTCGATAAAATTTTTAATTTAAAAAAGAAAGCAAAAACGGGGCACCTGGGTGGCTCAGTCGGTTGAGAGTCCGACTCTTTTTATTTCGGCTCCGGTCATGATCTCATGGCTCCTGAGATTGAGCCCTGAGTCAGGCTCTGTGCTGATGGCTTGGAGCCTGCTTGGGATTCTCTCTCTCCTCTCTCTGCCCTCCCCCACTCTTTTTCTCTCTCTCAAAATAAAGAAACATTTGAAAAAAAATTTTTAAAAAGGGGGGGGTGGGGATTTAGCTGTGGCATTGGTACCGTGTAGGCAGTTAGCCAGGAATCACTTGTTCGAACAGTGATCCAACTGTAGGCACGAGCGAGGTGCCCACTAGACGGTCACTGAAACCACCCGGCTGTCAGACGCGAGCCCATTCAGGAAGCCTCGGGTGCAGAGGAGCAAGGAAGCCCCCCGCCCCAGCCCAGAAGAGCCCCCAGCTTGGCTCCTCCGATGGTGCCATCCCTGGTGGCTTCGGTTTTGATTGAGAGCCTCTGACAGAAGCCCAGTCTTCCAGCCTTTTCCCTCCTCCCAAAGCAGACCTTCCAGACGGCCCACGGCCGCGGCCCATCCCGGAGGCCACTGTCTACTCGCTGTGCCCTCCGGGCGGTGCGGGGACCAGTGCCAGCGCCCGCCCCACCCCCTGGGAGCAGCCGACACAGGCACATGAGAGATGGATTTTAATTTTATTTTAACAAAATAGCTGTCTCCACTGAAGGAAGCATCAAGCGCCAAATAAGGACCAGTTTTGAGCTGAATCACGTTGAACAGACCTCCGCGCTGTCATTGATTTTCCAGGAAGAAAAAAATTGCCTCTGGCTACTAAACCGAATTAGTAGTCGCTGATGACCAATTATTTTAGCCCGCTGTGAACGGAGAGCCGGTACTAAAATCCGGTTTGTCAGACCCAAGGCTCCCTTCTCGAACACCTTTCAACAAATGTGTACCTGAAGAGTCCCTCGGAAGGCTCCCACAGCTTCTCTCTTCCGCCAAGTTCTCAGGCTGCACAAAGTTTTAATGAGCCGCGAAGATGAAGATGGGTTGCCATGAAAGGGGCCCCCTAATCCACAGAGCGCTCTTTGGCAGAGAGGAGCCGGGCCGGCAAATCTGGGCTGTCAGCCTCTCAGCTCCCCCCGTGCACAAAGTGTCAGCCTAATGTTTGCAAATGATAATTTCCACTTCCCTGGCTCATCCCCCGGTGCCTTCATCCGAGATCAACCCCTGGTCTGGAGTATCAATCGTGGAGCAGCGAAGATGGATTGGATTGAACTAATTTGAAGTTTCTTGCAGGCCTACCTACCCCGAGCAGAGCTGATTTCATTTTATTCCCCATTTTCCGCTTTCTTAGGCTGTTTTGACACGTTTTGTTGGTAGCACAAACGTCAGGGCGGCGACAGCTTCTCTGAGAGGTTTCTGCCGGGTTAGGGGCGAACAATTTGTCACTGGCGGGCACCGCTCAGACGCAGCAGGAGTCCTCGCGGCCGCGCGGGAAGGCCTGAGGCTCGGGGGACAGGGCCACCAAGGCTCAGGACCCATTAGCCTCGGTGCGCAGAGGAAACCCCTTCCGGGGTGGGAAAGGGTAGGAAAACACAACTTTACCACCGGGGCACAAATCAGGACCAGAGGCGAGGCCACCCGGAAAGGCCACCGGACAGGGACGACTAGATCGCGGGGACCCACTGGGGTCACTGAGCGCATGGCCCAACCATAAAGGAGGCAGACTCTTTGGAGCCCGGGGAACCTGGACGAGGAACCTGGATGGGGGCCCCCAGCCCTGGCACCTGGCCGCTCCGTGTCTGTGAACAAATCTGGGCAAGCTGCTTGGTTTCCCTGAGCCTCAGTGTCCCTATGGGAAAGCGGGAATGCTCTTTCTCGCTTTCCGAGTCCCAAGGAATCAGTGGGAATGCAGCTGGAGTGCTCAACAGCGGGCCTCGTATATTAAGTGCTCATTAAAACCCGAGGTGTTTCTGAGTTGTTATTTTCCGATGCCCAGGGCAGGGCTGGGGGGCACGGTGCCAGCCTCACCTGATTCCCTGTCCTTGTTCATGCCAACTCTTCTGCCCAGAGTCGCCTTGCTTCACTTCCCCACCCCAACCACCTCTGCTCATCCTCAAAGATCCATCAGAAGGCTCGGGGGGTGGGGGGGTGTCCAATTCTTGATTTTGGCTTGGGTCACGATCTCACGGTTTGTGGGTTTGAGCCCCGTGTTGGGCTCCAAGCTGACAGCATGGAGCCTGCTTGGAATTCTCTCTCTCTCACTCTCTGCCCTTCCCCTACTCTCTTTCTTAAAAAAATAAAAGGCTCAGGGAGGAATTTTCTCCTCCCTTTCCCTTGCTGAATTAAGTTCCTCTGAGCTACAACTGGCTCTTTGGGCTGCAGGCTCCCCACACAAATGCCATAGTCCCTGGCTGTGTGGGCTTGGCCAAGACAGTGAACTTCTCGGGGCCTCAGGCTTCCCTTCTTGAAATGGGAATGTCAGTCCCTGTCTGTGGGGTTGCTGGGGGATTGAAGACGCAGGCAGAGGGGGAGCTGTGGCGATTCTCAGCATTTCCGCTGCCTGGCGTGTCCCTGCATCTCAGAGCAGGGACTGCCCTCTGTGCCCGTTAGCTGGAGCCCAGTAACGCTCCTGGGTGGGTCACGTGGATGAACGGACGCATGGGTCAGTGAATGCGGGGCTGAGAACTCATTCATCGGATGTGTAGCCCTTCCTCCCCCAGACGGTCTGGGGTCCTCAGATCCACCACCACGGCGACAGTTGTGAAAGTGCGGCTGTCATCACGCCTCTTCCTCTCTCCTCTTGCTCTGAAACCCTCCCCAGCTCCCCAGTACCTTCACGAAGACCTTCCTCTGTTATGACTCCTACCTTGGCGATTTTCTCCTCCATCTGTCGTCTTAGTTTTTTTCTTTAAAACAATTCTATTGTGTAATTTATAGACACTGAAATGGCGCATGTACAAATGTGATGAATTTTGACAAATTTATACACCTGGGGGGGAGGTCAGTCGGTACAGCATCTAACTCTTGATCTTGGGGTCGTGAGTTCGAGCCCCATGGGTGTAAGGACTCCTTTAAAAAAATGTGTACGCCTGGGTATCCAATGAAAATACAGCATATTTCCATGACCTCCCAGGTCCCCGGAACCCCTCTGTGGACAGTCCCTTCCCTGCCTCCACAAGGACTTCGGTGGGACCAAGCTCCCCAGCTCTGGGATGGACCTGGGCTGATGCCTTCTGCCCTCCCAGCCCAGGAGCCAGATGTTTGTGCATGGCCACGCCTCCGCTCCTCTCTGGGCTTTGAAGAGCCTCCCAGCAGCCCCCAAACCCCTTGTCCGCAATCTCTGTGCTCTGGGGACCCCTCCAGTATGCGCGGAAGCACAGATTTTCACAAGCATGTCCGAATGATTTTATTTTTTTTATTTGTGTGTGTGTCTGTGTGTGTGTGTGTGTGAGTGAGTGAGAGAGAGACAGAGCACAAGTGGGGAAGGGTCAGAGAGAGAAGGAGACACAGAATCCGAAGCAGGCCCCAGGCTCTGAGCTGTCAGCACAGAGCCCGACGTGGGGCTCAAACGCACAAACCGCGAGATCATGACCTGAGCCGAAGTCAGATGCTTAACCGACTGAGCCACCCAGGTGCCCCATGAATGGTTTTAAAGATTCATAGAGATTGGGCCTGAGAGTCCCAGATGTCCCTGGCTCGGTGGGCTCTCAGAGGACGCTCCCCACCCCCAACCAGAGTCCTTCTAGACTAAATGAATCCCCTCACTCATCTCCAGGGAGTCTGATCCAGCCCTCTGTTCTTGGAGGCCATACCACGGCTGCGCCTTTCAGGATCCAGCATTATCCCGAGATGAGGGCTTTAATTCCTGAGCCCCCGCGTGCCAGGGAGAGAGAGGAGCCAGGAGGCCCTGCGGCTTGCCCTCCGTGTCCACAGCCCTGTCTGCAGGACGGCAGGCCCGCCCCGCCCCCACCACTAGGCTCCCCCCAAGGAAACGCTGACTTCTTCTAAAGATCCTCTCTTGCGCATTGCAGCTGGTGAGGAAAGCTGTGTGCAGGGGAAGAGGTCCTTGCAGAGGACAGAGTGGGGGCTCGGGCCAATTTACCCAGGACAAGCCAGGGGTCCGGGCCGGGAGGTGCGCAGAGAGCAACCAGCGCCCCCCCACCCCCGTCCCACGGGGCTCAGAGCCTGCCGGGAGAGGCAGTCACTGGTTCGGAACCGCAGGGACAGCAAAGTCGCCCCTCAGAGCTTAGGGAGGTCTCCAGAGGGACGGTGGGGTGAGGTGGGGGCCGGCGGAAGTGGCATCTCACTTATGCTGAGGCTGGAATGATGAAACGGGGGTGGGGAGGGGTGCATCCTGGGGTGTGCTGGTCCGGGAGAGAGCACGGAGCCCTTGAAAATGGTGCCCTAAGGGGCACCTGGGTGGTTCAGTCGGCTAAGCGGCCGACTTCGGCTCAGGTCATGATCTCACAGTTCGTGGTTCGAGCCCTGCATTGGGCTCTGTGCTGACCGCTCCGAGCCTGGAGCCTGCTCCGATTCTGTGTCTCCCCCTCTCTTTGACCCTCCCCTGCTCACGCTGCCTCTTTCTCTCTCTCAGAAATAAATAAAACATTAAAAAGAGAGAGAGAGAGGAGAGAGAGACAGAGAGAGAGAGAAAGAAAGTGAGAAAGAAAGAAAGGAAGGAAAGAAGGAAGGAAGGAAGGAAGGAAGGAAGGAAGGAAGGAAGGAAGGAAGGAAGGAAGGAAGGAAGAAATGGTGCCCCACACCCCAGGGCAGTGAGAAGGTGGCAGTGGGCATGAGGAAGATGGGCTCAGATGCGCATTGTTCAGAAAGTCTCAGCGTCTGTGCAGAGAGGAGGGGTGAGGGTCCACGGCCGGGGGGGCTGTTACAGGGCCTGGCGAGAGAGGAAGTGTCCGGGAAGGTCTGGGGCCTGCCTGAGAGCAGCCGGGCCCCCTGGGTCTGCTCTCTGTCTGCAGTCGGCCCCCTGGCAGACCTCTTCGGCCTCTGCGTCAATCGATGGGCATTTCCTCGGCTGTAGCCAGAGGGAAGGGGTCCAGGCTTTGCTGGGGGAACGTGCTGTGTGACCCTGGGTCAGCCATTTGACCTCTCTGGGTGTCGGTCCCCCCGCTCCCGCTTGCGCACCTCATTTACTGAGGATAAATAATTAAGACCTTCTGTGCGCACCCCTCCAGCTTCTGAAAAGAAAGCTGCAGATAGGGTAGCTGTAATTGCGACCATAGGAGCTCTCAGCCTGTGGCAAAAATCATTCATTTTGGGGTGGAAAAAATGCTTTTTGTTAATATTAGTAGTATAAAGAACTACATTTGCTTTTTAAAAAATGCTGAACATGCTTTAAGGTAGCAGCAAAAACAGCTGCAGAAGAAAACAAGGAAAATAGCTCCCTCCCACATGTCCGGGAAGGGGCGGGTCCCCGGGAGAGTGCCAAGGCCACCTCGCAGCCACCCAGGCTCTGGGCAACCGGCTCCCCGGCCCCCAGGAGGCTGCCAGTGGGGAGCTCTGGTCTGCTGTCCTCAGGGCCGAGCAAGGCGGCGGTGGCAGGGGTGGGGGTGGGCTTGGACCCGTCACCCGCATTACTGGCTGTGTGGCCCCAGTTGGGTCACCTAACCTCTCAGATTTGCAATTCCCTCCCTCCCTCCCTCCTTCCTTTCTTGTTTTTTTTTTTATAGTAATCATTGCAAAAGAGCCGTATAACCAGCAAGTGGACTGCCCGCCCCCCCCCACCATGTGCCTGCCTCCAGCCCCGGGGCTCGGCTCCCCCCCAGCCTTCTCTCCACCTGTCCACACCTGCGCCTGCCTGGCTCTTTCTCCCCCGACTTGTGTTTTCACACTTCCCACGGGTCTCCGAGATCTTCCTGGGTCATTACACGGATGGCCACTTCCTCCTATATAATACTTCCTACTAAAGACGCCTCTGCTGTTGTAAATGTGCCCAGCACAGGGAGCGAGTGGGAGCCGCAGGGAACTCGGGGATGTCCACACTCTGTGCGGACTGGGGGTTAGCTTCCTCCCTGCTCCTGTCTGCGGTGAAGTCTCCCACAGCCTAGGCGTTTCTGCTCATGTCCAGTACAAAAGCCCAGTTCAGGGGGCGCCTGGGTGGCTTAGTCGGTTAAGCGTCCGACTTTCGCTTGGGTCATGATCTCACGGTTCGTGGGTTCGAGCCCCATGTTGGGCTCTGTGCTGACTGCCAGCTCAGAGCCTGGAGCCTGTTTCGGAGTCTGTGATTCCCTCTCTCTTTGACCCTCCCCTGCTCACGCTGTCTCTCTCTCTCTCCTAAGAAATAAATAAAACATTAAAAAAAAAAAAAAGCCCAGTTCAGGGCACCAGTTAAGATGTCCGATCAAGTGTAATAATCCAAACTTCTGGCTTCTCTGGGAGAAAAGTGTTCCCCCCCCAGCCCTCTACCCCCGCTGGGGGTCAGTGGGAAGGGGCAAGGATGGAGCTGCCCCATGTGACCCGCCCCCTACTCCAAGTCCCCAGGGTGGCCGAAGGGCTGAGGACAGGGGCTCCGGTTATTAGCACGTGGCCCGATTTGACCTGCTGACACTTCACCTGGCACTCTCTCCTCTGCTCTCACAAGTGGGCTGATCAACGGTGCCTACACCCCCCTTGTCTGTTTGGGGTGATAAAATGATTTGCAAGCTTATTTATTTATTTAGAGACAGAGGCAGTAGAGTGGGGGAGGGGGAGAGAGAGAAAATCCCAGGCAGGCTCTGTGCTGCCAGTGCAAAGCCCAACTTGGGGCTCGAACTCACACACGGTGAGATCATGACCTGAGCAGAAACCAAGAGTCTGATGCTTAACCGACTGAACCACCCAGGCGCCCCATGATTTGGGAAACTTTTTACGCAAAGTCTGGAAAGCCTTGGAATATTGTTGATAGCAAAGTGGTGAGAGCTGGTATGTACAAAGCCCAGGCCCAGTGCTCACAGCTCTCTTAATGTTTTAGGCACGTCAGCCAACTTTGAGGTCTTAAACTTTTTTCTTTAATGTTTGTTTATTTTTGAGAGAGAGAGAGAGCAGGAGAAGGGGAGGGGCAGAGAGAGAGGGAGACGCAGAATCCGAAGCAGCTCCAGGCTCCGAGCTGTCAGCACAGAGCCCGACGGGGCTCGAACTCATGAACCATGAGATCATGACCTGAACTCAAGTCTGGCGCCTAATCGACAGAGCCACACAGGCGCCCCAGTTTTAATATCGTCTTATACAAATCACCCATTCTGTGTTGGTTTTCACATTTATTAGCGTAAAGTTATACATAGCACTCCCTTGCAATTAAAAAAGAGGGGAGCTCCGGGTTTCGTGTAACTAGGAACTTAGTCAAGTTTGGGGCCCTCTTTGGGAAAAAAAATTCAAAATCATGAATACAAATGTAGGCTCAAAACTTAAAACCCAATTAGACCAAGAAATGAGAACCAATTACAAATTTGCAAGCTGATAAGCACCACAAACCACAAACCACAGAAAAATCAAACTTACGGGGGCACCGGGGGGTTCAGTCAGTTGAGCGTCCAACTCTTGATTTCAGCTCAGGTCACGGGTGGTGGGGTCAAGGCCCACATCAGGCCTCTTGCTGACAGTGCAGAACCTGCTTGGGATTCTTTCTCTCTCTCTGTCTCTCTGTCCCTTCCCAGCTTGTGCGCTCTCGCAAAATAAATAAATAAACTTAAAAAAAAAAAAAAAGGTCAAACTTAAAAAATTAATTGCTGACAAACCCTATATTCATTTCCACCCTTCATTTTTGGGCCCCACACTCTCTGTTTATACCTATTTGTATGAGAGCAATTTTGTAAAACTTTCTCATAAGGGAGGAAGCTATTTCAGTCTTTCCCCTAACATGCTTGATTCCATTTCAAAAAATACCGTACTTTGAAATAGCCATAAATCCACAGGAAGCTGTAAAGACGGTACAGAGAGATCTTGTATACTCTTCACCCAGTTTTCCCCAGTAATAAAATCTTCTGTAAGCACAGTGCAATGTCATAGCAAACAGAGAGGCATAGGTACAATACACTGGCCTTGTCACTTTTACATGCACGTGTGTGTGTGTGTGTGTGTGTGTGTGTGTGTGTGTTTAGTCCTCTGCACTTTTATGTGTAGATCTGGGCAGCACAATCAAAACACAGTTCTGTCACCTCAAAGATCTCCCTCGTACTGCGCCATCGTGACTCCCCTTCCTGCCATTCCGTAATCCTGGAAAATTCCAGAACGTTGTGTGCGTAAAATCACATAGCATGTAACCTCTGGAGATTGTCCCTTTTCACTCGGCATCATGGCCTTGAGATCCACCCACATCGTGTGTGCAAATAGGCTGTTCTTCACCTCCCCCAAAAGGTTTATTTTATTTATTTTGAGAGAGAGGCAGTGCTGGTGGAGAAGCAGAGAGAGAAAGGGAGAGAGAGAATCCCCAGCAGGCTCCTCGCTGCCAGCGCAGAGCCCGAGTCAGGGCTCGAACTTGCGAACCGTGAGATCATGACTTGAACCGAAATCAAGAGTCGGACGCCCAACCGACTGAGCAGCCCTAGCAGGTTCCTGCTCACCACTGCGTAGATCCCCCGGTATGGATGGACCCTAGTTTCCCATTCTTCCCTCGGAGGACACTTGGCTTGTGCTCCGTTTGGGGCTGTAACAAATAAAGCTGCTGTAAACGTTGGTGTGCCGGCTTGTGTGTGCACACGAGTTCCCATCTGTCTGGAACAAACGCCCAGGAGAACAGTCACTGGGCTGCATGGTGAGCGTACGTTTGTTTTTATTTTTTTTATTTTTATTTTTTTTTAAATCCTGCCAACCCATTTTCTGGAGTGGCGAGACCATTCCGCACTCCCAGCCGGTGGTGTTGGGCGGGGGGTGGCGGGGGGGGAGGGGCGGAGGCTGAGTGTCTCTGCCTCCTTGCCAGCCTTTGGTGCTTCTCATTTCTGTACGAGTAGGTGCGTCATGTCATCGTGGTCTTAATTTGTGTTTCTCGGACGCCCGGGACATGGCCTATTTCCTCAGGTCCCCACTGGTCGTCCATACGTCCTCTGACGAAAAGCCTCTTGGTGTCTTTCTAACCAGTTTGCTGTCCACATCGAGTTTGGGAGCTGCCCACCTGTTCTGGGGAGGGGCGCTTTGCCAGATACATCCGCCCGGTCTGGTGGCTGGTCTTTTCCTCTTCTTCTTCTTCTTCTTTTGTTTTGTTTTGTTTAATTAGAGTGAGAGTGAGCAGGGGAGGGGCAGAGAGAGAGGGAGACACAGAATCTGAAGCAGCTCCAGGCTCCGAGCTGTCAGCACAGAGCCCGACGCGGGGCTCGTACCCATGGAACGTGAGATCGTGACCTGAGCTGAAGTTGGACGCTCAACCGACTGAGGCACCCAGGCGCCCCATGGTCTTTTCATCTTCTTGAGGGGACCTTCTGCAGAGCCAAAGTTCTTCGTTTTGAGGGGGTCGGATTTATCAGTTTTCTTTTCTCTTACGGATCATGCTTTTGATGCCAAGTGTAAGAACCCTGCACTGAGTGTAGCCCCAGCCCCTGACCATTTCCTCCTACGTGTTCTTAGAAAGTTTTATCAGTGAGATCCATGATCCATTTCGAGTTAATTCTTGCAGAAGGTATGAGACTTAGGTGGAGGGTTGCTTTGTGGGCTTTTGCCCATGACTTATGGTGGTTTCAATGTTATTTGTTAAAAAGACCTCTCTTCCTCCATTGAGAGGCAATTTCCGGAGTGCCTGTGTGGCTCAGTCAGTGGACTGTCTGACTTCGGCTCAGGTCATCCCGTCACAGTTCATGAGCTCAAGCCCCGCGCCGGGCTCTGTGCTGACAGCTCGGAGCCTGGAGCTGCTTCCGATTCTGTGTCTCCCCCTCTCTCTGCCCCTCCCCTGCTCATGCTCTGTTTCTCCCTCTCTCAAAAATCAATAAACATAAAAAAATTTTTTTAGAGACTTCAAGGGGCCTAAAGTCACAAACCCGCGAACCAATGATCCCGAGCACTGGTGCGAGGGAGGGCACCCGGCGCGGGCCGGCAGAGGATGGGCTGTCGCCCAAGGCCCCCTGAGGAGGTGACCCCACAGCTGGGACTGGAAGGCACAGGAGAAGCTGAGCGTGTGCCGGTGGGGGGACCCCGTGGCCCCGATCTGCGCTTATGGTGATGTGATCTGATTTGGGTCCTGACAAGCCT
This sequence comes from Proteles cristata cristata, assembly GCA_017311185.1. Taxonomy (NCBI): domain Eukaryota; kingdom Metazoa; phylum Chordata; class Mammalia; order Carnivora; family Hyaenidae; genus Proteles; species Proteles cristata. The sequence goes on from JAESUZ010003586.1 coordinate 55,755, forward strand.
CTCCGCCTTTTGATCCAAGTTAATGAGCCAGAGCGGACGCGGGTCAACCTGCCGCCTCTCTCCCTCAGCCAGCAGGGCTGTGGCTGCCGGGGGAGGGGGTGGTGAGGTTTGCCAGCCGGTCTCTGGCTCCCAGGCCCTCCCTGCCTCTTTCCCAGGTAATAACCGGTGGCCGGAGGAAGACAACACAAAGCTGGTCAGCCTGGGCTGCAGGAAGGCCTCAAAGGGAGGCTCTCGGTGATGTATGCGGCGCGGGCTGCCGGGCAGATCGCTCTTCTGCTGTGAATGGCCTCTTGGGGTAGATACTGTGAGATTACGCATCTCGTGTCATTAGAAAGCATGGCCATAAATTAGGCTGCTCAGAAGCATGGGGTGTGTAATAATTAAGCAATAAAAGTCACCACAGGGGTAAAGGAACCGGAAAACAAAGAGCCACTGTTCATAGATGCACTGCTGGCCGCTCTGTAAAGAGACCTCTGAGCTCGAGTGGCATTTCAGAGCCGTTGAACCTCTGCTCAAACAGAGTCCTGGCTCGGTCTAGTCCCGGGGAGTCCCGGGGAGTGAGGCTCTACAGGATAACAGATGGAGATGAGGGGGAGGGTGTTTGGGGTCTGGCCCAACTCCGGCTCTGGCTCCGGGGCCACCAAATCCCAAACCCGTTGGGGCCCCGCAGGGAGAGGAGCTAGTGGGTAAAGAAGCAAAGGGAAGGGGGAGGGGTGTGGCCAAGCGACACCAATGCTCCCCTCCAGCCAATCGTTGCTTCCCAGGCAGACAGGCCACACGGTCAGAACCTACACATTTCCAAGTCGGTCTTGAAAGCTGGTTTATTACGTAAATTTCTCAACGTTTCAGTGATGGCCGTAGTTTCAAGGTCTTTTAAGACTGTCGTGTAAGTCGAATCAAACACCAAGCCAAAGAGGCTCGAGGTTTGCTGTCTTGGGCCCTTAGCCACATACGATCCTGGGGGTGGGGAGGGGGTGTCTCTTCTCCTTACTTCCATTTCTGCATCTCCTGGTCTGTGGGAAGATCAGAACCTTTCCGGGGGCGCTTGCATTTTCAGAAGTGCGAGGAGAAAAGGCGTGGATCCTCCCCGCAGACAAAATGACAATGCACACCCGCTCAGAGATTGCTGTCCACAACCTCTTGGGACTTAGGGGGGCTAAGCCTGAAACCCCAAAGTGTGGGTCCCGGACCGCAGCACCTGTGGTCACCCCGGACCCACTGAACCAGAATGTGCCTGTAACAAGAACCCCCAGTGACCCATGCACACACGACGATTTCCAGAACGTTGCTCTGTGGTTCCTTCAGCTGTAAAAGACCCGTGATTTCTATTCTCAGGACTTACTCTAGACGGCACTCGTCATCTGCGCAGCGGGCTCCAGACTGTTTCCTGAGGTGGCCTGAGGGTCCCCTGAGTGTGACTTCCCTGGGGCCGCCGTGAGCATTTACATAGTTATTAATCTCATCTCGAGCCCCTTAACTACCTCTGCAAAAGCCCTTTTTCCAAATAAAGCCGTAGTCACGGTTTCCGGGGATTAGGATGGAAATACATCACATTGAGGGCCACCGTTCAACCCAAGGCACCTGCATCAGAACTACTTCCTATATTTGGGAAGCCTGCGATTTCTTGCTCCTCCCCCAACCTCTTAATTCAGAACTTCTGGGGACTGGGCCCAGGTGTTCTCTTTTTTATGTTTATTTATTTATTTTTGAGAGAGAAAGGCAGACAGAGAATCTCAACCAGGCTCTGCCAGGCACAGAGCCCACCATGGGGTTTGAACTCATGCCCTGTGAGACAGTGACCTGAGCCCAAATCAAGTGTCCGACAGTTAACTAACTGAGCCCACCCAGGCACCCCTGGGCCCAGGTGATTCTTATGCACCAAAATATCTGAGAATCTCTGGCCCAGGGAAACGAGGAAATTATCAGCTCAGACGTGAGGGTAGAAGAGTGGGCTGGGATTGTTCACGATCAAAAGGGAAGTCAAAAGTCACGATGCAGAAAGCAGTGAGCTTGACTCACTCTTTCTTCTTCTTCTCTTCTTACTTATTATGAAAACTTTCAAACACGCATGAAAACATTGCAAGCAGTGTAACACATTCCCACGATCAACTCTCATCAACGGGCTCAATGATTATCAATACATCCTGCCACCCATACTCACCTTTTCCCTTTATTTTATTGTAATGGATTTTATCTTTTGTGGAAGTTCCTTTTTATTTTATTTTTAACGTTTATTTATTTATTTTGAGAGAGGGAGAGAGAGAGAATCCCAAGCTGGCTCCGCACCATCCCCACAGAGCCTGACGTGGGGCTCGAACCCACAAACCGTGAGATCACGACCTGAACCGAAATCGGGAGTCAGACGCTTAGCCGACTGAGCCACCCCGGCGCCCCTGGAGGTTCCTTTTTAAAGCAAATTGTAAACAACATGCCATTCCATCCGGATGCACCTCCAACAGAAAGAATAACTCCCAAACCTCAGCCAGTGTGCACTTTTGCCCTGGTTTCCTAAAAAACACGCCTTTCCGCTGATGGTTTTCTCCGTTCAGGATCTGAACAACGTCCGCAGACCGCATCTGGTGGGTGTGTTTCTCAGCTCCCTGTGATCCGCGTCACTTCCTCCCCCTCCCCTCCCTTCAGTGGCCTCTGTTTGCTGAGCCGCGAGCCGCTGGACCCACTTGTCCTATAGAACATCCCACTCACGTTCCCCCATCCCCTGCGCGTCCTGAGAAGCATCGCCGGTAGACGGACAGCTGTGCATCCAGTGAGGCAGCACTGGCCACGGGCGGTGATGCATCGTGGCCGCTGCCACCGAGGAGCCCAACTTTCCATTCGATCTAATTTTTTAAAAACATTTTTAGTGTTTTTTAATTTCTGAGACAGAGAGAGACTGAGCATGAGTGGGGAAAGGGGAGCGAGAGTAGGAGCGAGAGAGAGAGAGAGGGAGAGAGGGAGAGAGGAAGACACAGAATCCGAAGCAGGCTCCAGGCTCTGAGCTGTTAGCACAGAGCCCGAGCAGGGCTCGAACTCACGAGCCGAAAGATCGTGACCTGAGCTGAAGTCGGAAGCTCAACCGACTGAGCCACCCAGGAGCCCCGACATGATAATATTTTGAATAAATTAGACCACTAAAATATATTCGTAAAACTAGTTCCACCTTTTTTGGTTTTTTGTTTTTTTCACATTGCTACTGGAAAAAATTTAATTACATGGTGACTGGCGTTGTATTTCCAGTTGACGGTGCTTGTCTGGAAGTCTGATTACCTTCAGGGTCACTTTGGTTTCATTCCCCCAAGGAATGTGTGGTGGAGGGACTGGACCTTCCAGTGTCATTCTGGCACGATGTCTGTCTGTCACTTTCAGTAATGGTAAGATTGATCACTTGGGTGACTTTTATGTCATGTATATTTTACCACGAAAGCGGGATGGGGCGGGGGACGGACTTCACAGATTCTTGATGACGACTGGCTTCCGCAGACCAAGGACAGGGGCCCCAAGGACAAGGCCTCGTTGAAAAAAAGCCTCCAAGGAGCCTGTCTAACGTCTGGTCAAGGGGAGAGCCCCTCCCCACCGTCTCCCAGCCTGCAGCCCTGAAGGTGGGGGGGGGCGCCCTCAGGGGAGAGGAAGCAGAGGAGGCCGCTGGCCTTCCCCGACCTCAGGCCTGTCTGCCTTGCCCCTGCAGGCCTTCTACCCCTTTCTTTGACCTGCTGCAGCACCGGTATCAGCAGCTTTGGGTGCAGGAACAGAAGGCCACCCAGAAAGCCATTAAACTGGAGAAAAAGCACAAGGTAAACGCACCCCCAGAGTGGCGGTCCCCGTCAGGGCGGGAGCGATGGGAGGGGCTGGCCCGGCAAAGCTTCAAGACGGACATTCGGACATTCGTGCACGTTTGTCATTGGGGGCGTGGCGGGTGGAGGGGGTGGGGGTGGGGCCAAGCTGCCTGGCGCCCTTTGCTACAGGGTGACGATCACGCCCAAGCCCTACTGAAGGTTCTGGCCCCGGGCCCTGCGTGCCTCTGAGGCAGGAGCAGAGCCGGGTCTCCTGACTCCCAGCCGGGGGAACCTTCCAGCAAACCTCCACACGGCTTTGCACATCCGGAGATCTGATCTCAAACGTATCTGACCTGACCACAGATGTGTGCCCTGTGCTACCTGTAAAGAAAAGGCTCATAAGGCAGGATCGGATAAAGAACACAGTATTTTATACTTTAGGAATACACTTCCGGGGCGCCTGGCTGGGTCAGTGGGAAAAGCGTGCGACTCTTGATCTCAGGGTTGTGAGTTCGATTCCCACGTTGGTGTAGGGGTTACTTACATAAATACATAAGTTTTTTTTTAAGAAAAGGAATAGTTTGTTTCAAATTAAACTAATGAATAGGCCACATGCTAGACCCTTCCTGTATATCACATACCTCATTTCATTGAAGTTTGACAAAAGCCCCCATGTACGTGTCGTTCCTGCTTCCTGGATGTGGAAATTGAGCCTCAGGGAGGCGGTGCCCGTGCAGGGAAACTGAAGCTGAGGACAGAACCATGTCCTAACGTGGCCGGTTGCTGATAGTGTGCACTGCAGTCATTCCAGGCTGACATTCACGCAGCGCCACAAGATTTCATTAGAAACACGATCTTAGTGTCTCTGGGTGTTAACGGCAACATGGCCAGTGCAGTCCCCAGGCTGGGCTCAGGGCTGGAATCTCTGTGTGGGGAAACTTGGGTTCCAAGGGATTGAGAGCCAGGCCCGGGCTTGGGTGTGTCCAACCCGAGCCCCAGAGCCTCAGCTCTTTTTATTTTTTTATTAAAAAATTTTTTTTAATGTTTATTTATTTTTGAGAGAGAGAGATAGCGAGATAGCTCATGAGTGGGGGAGAGGCAGAGAGAGACGGAGACAGAATCTGAAGCAGCTCCAGGCTCTGAGCCCGACGCGGGGCTTGAACTCACCAACCACAAGATCATGACCTGAGCTGAAGTCAGATACTTAACCGACTAAGCCACCCACGCGCCCCTTAAATTTTGTTTTAATGTGTATTCATTTTTGAGAGACAAAGGGAGACAGAGCACAAGGGGGGAGGGTCAGAGAGAGAGGGAGACACAGAATCCGAAGCAGGCTCCAGGCTCTGAGCTGTCAGCACAGAGCCCGACGCGGGGCTCGAACTCATGAACCAAAAGATCATGACCTGAGCAGAAGTTGGATGCTAAACCGACTGTCGGCTCTTCTTGATGGCAAGGTCCTGCTCTTACCATCCTGCCTTTATGGGAAAGGCAGTAATGGGCAACAGGGCAAAGATGTTCTGGAATCAAACTGGAGAGTGGGAGAGTCTTACCAAGGATTCTGGTACCTTCCAGACAGGCCCAGGTCCCCCCGGGCCCGCGACAGGCCGCCAGGGCCCCTCCGGCTCTTGTCCTCTGCAGAGCAGAGACGCCAGCTCATTAAGAAGCAGAACACCGTAATAACATTTTAAAAGCGGCCCATGACTAGTTTATTCGTTAATGGCTCAAGAAAAGAGTCAACTTACGACGGTAACGACCAGTTTCAGAGGGAGCGCTGCCATTACAAACTGCTTTATGGCGCCAATTCGGTCGTGCGTTTTAATTAGCGGCAATTTCGCGGCAACTCGGAGTTGCCGCGAAGCCAGGCTCCCGGGGACACATCCCTGACTCCAGAGACCACCTGTGGCCGGCGCGCCGCCTTGGTCAGCAGAGCGCCCCACTACTGTGAGTGGCTCCACCCCAACCGCTGGTCGGGAACTGGGGTGCTCGGGTCTCGCTTCCCTCATGGGGCAAAAACACGGTCCGATTGGATGAGGGCCCGCCTTGTTGTGCCTGCTGCGTAGAAGGCGCTCAGAAAACACTTGGGGGACCCAGGGCCCTCTTCCCGCTCTAAGAATCTCTGTGGCTGTGCGTCGTCTAACAGCTGGGTGTGAACACCCAGGCCCACGAGCCCTGGGGCTGCTGCGGGGGGTGAAGGACCATGTGTTGGGGTGGGCAGATAAGATGGCTGGCCGGCAAGGTCATGTTGCCACCATCTGAGGGGAAGCCTGTCTCTCCATCACCTAAGGGTGTCCTGGGTTTTTGATGGCGGTGGCCTCCAACAAACTTCTCAGCAACAGCTTCCGTGTAGCAGGTAGTCACCTCGGGCCCCACTCCTCAAATCTAAACTCAGCAAATTCTACAACTAACCCTATCTGGCCGGCATCATTTCCCATGGAGAGACCCATTCACATTTTTTTAAAAACTTTTTTTAATGTTTTCCTTATTTCTGAGAGAGAGAGACAGAGCATGAGCAGGGGAGGGGCAGAGAGAGGGAGACACAGAATCTGAAGCAGGTTCCAGGCTCTGAGCTGTCAGCACAGAGCCCAACGCAGGGCTCGAACCCACGAACCGTGAGACCATGACCTGAGCTGAAGTCGGACGCTTAACCGACTGAGCCCCCCCCAGGCGCCTTGACCCATTTCCCTTTACAAAGGTGCAATGCATCCTTCCGATTCTGCGTCCCTCCGATCCTGAAGGCTGGCTCGGTAACTCCTGGCTGGACAGCCTCCCTTGCTTTGGTTTGCAGATACTTTCAAAACTGTTCTAGAAGGCGGAGAAGGCAGCTGATCCGATGGGCTTCTAACTTATCCACTGAAACGTCCAATAAAATTAATACTAATGGTTGACAAAATACGCCATAAAAGGGGTTCGGTGGGGTGGTGGCATCTCGGGCGACATTCGGCTCTGCTTCTATTGTCTACTGGCCGCACATCACAGCTGCGGATCTGCTGAGGCAGGCGCCGGTGGCCCCCAGAGCACGTACGGATTCTGCGGACCCAGAAATTTCTACATGTTGGAGGGCCTATTTAAGGAGAGTGAGAGACACTGGCTTCCACTTACGAGACGAGTGAGTCACAGAGAAAAGAGACAGCACAGGGGACATGGCCAGTGCTACTGGGATAGTGTTGTGTGGTCCCAGATGGAAGCTATGCTCGTGGCTGACACCACGTATGCACCTGTCACATGTCTGTGTTGTCAACTGGACTTCAATTAAAAAAAAAAAAAAGAGGGGCGCCTGGGTGTCTCAGTCGGTAGAGCGTCCGACTTCGGCTCAGGTCATGATCTCGCAGTTCGTGGGTTCAAGCCCCGCGTCGGGCTCTGTCCTGACAGCTCAGAGCCTGGAGCCTGTTTCAGATTCTGTGTCTTCTTCTCTCGCCAACTCATGATCTGTCTCTCGAAAATAAATAAAAACAGGGGCGCCTGGCTGGCTTAGTCGGTTAAGCGTCCAATTTTCGCTTAAGTCATGATCTTGCGGTTTGTGGGTTCGAGCCCCGCGTTGGGCTCTGTGCTGACTTCCAGCTCAGAGCCTGGAGCCTGTTTCAGAGTCTGTGACCCTCTCTCTCTGACCCTCCCCTGCTCACGCTGTCTCTCTCTCTCTTTCCTAGAAATAAATTAAAAAATATAAAAAAAGAAAATAAAATAAAAAAGAAAATAAATAAAAACATTTTTTAAAATGTTTTAAAAAGAAAGAAAAGAAAAAGGACACAAACATATCACTATTACACGCTTTAGAGAAACAGAGCCCGTGAATAGGGCCCCTCCAGGATTTTAGTGGGGACCCTGTCCCAGGAGGATCCCAAAACTCAAGCCGCAGCAGGGCACGGGAAGATGACCTCCGCACAAAACAGCCCCACCGGCTCTGGGGCCGAAGCCAAAAACCAGAACAACGTGGTTGTGGCCCCCACGGTCCCGCAGTCCACCGAGCAGGGTGGGGGCGGTGATATCAGAACTGGGGACCGTGACTCGGGGGGCTGCGCCCCAGGAAGCCCAGCCCTCTGCCCTCGCCCCCACCCTCACAGCCCGGCCTCCTCCAGGCACCCACCCACGTCCGCCTCTCTGTGGCCTGTAGGTGATCCTGGGGAAGCTGTATGAGACCCGCAGCAGTCAGCTGAGGAAGTACAAGCCGCCCGTGAAGCTGGACGCCCTCTGGCATATGCCTCACTTTCAGAAGGTCGGTCTCGCCTCCACCCGCCCCTTCCCGCACTCAGGGCGGGTGTCTCTCACTTTGCTGGGTCCTCACCTGTCTTCTAGGCGGTGAGATTCTATCGGCTTCTAACCACCAGTTGGTATAATAATAGCAACTATTATATATATATATATATATATCTTTTAATGTTTTAAGCTTATTTAATTATTTTGAGAGAGTGTGTGTGCGAGCGGGGGAAGGACAGAGAGAGAGGGAGAGAGAGAACCCTAAGCAGGTTTCACACTGTCGGCACAGAGCCTGACTCGGGGCGCGAGCCCGAGAACCATGAGATCATGACCCGACCTGAAATCGAGAGTTGGACATGTAACCGACTGAGCCGCCCAGGCTCCCAGACAGCAAGTGTCATATTATTGTTACATCGTCTCATGTCATCTCCCTGGTCCTTCACGTTGATTGAAGTGGAGCTTGGCCACAGGGAGTGTGGCCATCGCGGGCTTGAGCGGCCGCCTTGCGCTGAGCACAGAGCCTGGGTGTCTGTCCGCCACAGTAGACACTGTCTGGGCCAAACCCCCCTCCGCCGATGGGGTTGTCAACTCGCCACATTCTGTACTGGGGGGGAGGACGGCCCCTCGCCACTGCCACTAAACCCCTTGCAGGGGGGTGTCCCTGGGGAGAGGGGAGCACTCAGAATGATCTAGCACCCGCCATGCTCCGCCTCCGAACTGAACTCATGTTGATTAGGCCAGGCGGCCCCATCACACCCAGAGGGGGCTTCACCTTCAGAGAACTTTAGCAGGGGAAGAGCAATGTGAGGGCCGGGGGCGTGGTCCAGAGGAGATTTGGGGACCGCAGTTTCCGAGTGCCCAGCTCGGGCCCCGCGAGCCTTTCCGGGGAGCCACAGGGACACGCGCGGCTCCAGGAAGACAGCTGGACAGAGCAGCGCTCCCGGCCAGCTCGGCCCACCCGCGGTATCGAGTTAAACTGCAATTTAGACAATGAAGGGGCCAGTGCCTTCCTGAGCCTAATGCAGTCGAACAGGCTGCCGACTTCTGCGGAGAAGCCTGCCTGCCCCCCGACGCGGCCTCTTGCGTCCTGCGCAAGTGGCCTCCGTCAGCACATGTCAGTGACCATCCGCCCGCCGCCCATCAGCCCGTGCCGCCCCGCATGCAAACTTGACCGGGCGCAGAGCCGGAGGCGCTGGGAGGCTGGAGGCGCTGAGCCTGGGCAGCTCCACTCTGGTTCTTCTGTCTCCCCCAATTTCCTGCCTCTGTGACCACGTTTCCCCCCGACCCCTCTCTCCACAGCCTCCTGCCCGGCCCCTCCTTCTGTTGTCTTTTCTCCTCTGCTCTGACCACTCTGATTTTCTCTCTGATTTGCGCTGGGATGCTGCCCCGGGGAGGGACGGGGCCCCAGGGCCCCACAGGCATGAGACCATCCCCCCTCCCCCCCACGTCACTCGGCGGCGTCAACCCCCAGCCTCTCGGCTCCGATTTGGAACCTGCCCATAGCCACCAAGGCCTGGACAGAGAGAGGGCTCAGGTGGTCTTGGCCCAGCGGAGCCAGGAAGGGGCCTCCACCCCAACCCCCCTGCGCGATGCTCCCGCGTCAGGAGCCGGTGTCACACAGCGGCGACCCCCCGGCGCCTGGCCCCGGCTGGGAGCACAAGTGCAGAAGTGAACGGACAAGTTTCTATTTTCAAGAGAGGGGACTGGCCTGCTGGACGGCTGTGTGGACCGTGGGCGGGAACAGCAGGAGGGGTCCAGTAATGCGACCCTTTTACCCGGTGCCGGCATCGTGCTAAGTCACGTTCGGGATTAGTGAGCCTCATCTTCAGAGCGAGGGTGCCCCCCTCCCCGACTCCTCCGGGCGGCACAGAGATGGGGCTGTCCTGCCCCTGACCTGGAAGCCATGTCCCTCGGACCGTTGGGCCCACTGTGTCCTGGAAACAATGAAGAAGAATAAAAATGCGAGCCCCAGCGTGCACAGGGTGCTGGCCATCTTTTTGGGAATGTTCATGGGGTTTCGGAAGTTTCTTTGCAGGCCTCTCAGAGCAGGGCTCGACCCTGGGCAGCACCCTGGACAGCCCAGCAGAGACCCCCCCCTCCCCCCCCCCGGAGTGATGCCTTTATGGATGCAACGCTCAGAACCTCCCCCCTTTGGGGAAATACCACCCACAAAAAGTATCTCATAGAAAGTATGTCCCCATTCCACGGATGTGGAAACTGAGGCACAGAGGGGTGAAGGAACATGCCCTGTTAGAAAGGGTCCCTGGCCTCCTGAGAATCCTTCCTTCACTCTGGCCGCACACCAGCAGGTGCCTCTTGAGCGCGGCAGGGCCCCTCTCTCCCCTTCACAGTATGTATCCTCATCGCAATTAATTAGTTAATTGGGCAATTAGCTGTCCATCTTCCCCAGCAAAACGTGAGCCCCCTAGGGCCATGCCTGTTGTGACTCTCACCGTATCCCCAGAGCCCTGCACCCAGTGAGTGCCCAGTAAATATGGAAAGAATGAAGGAGATGAATGAATGAATGGATGGATGGATGGATGGATGGATGACCAGTACAGCCCAGAATGGCAGAAGAATTAGAAAGCCTGCGGAGATCTGATGGAAGCCCCTTCCCCACCTGAGCGTCCCGGCGCCCCCCACCCCTGGCTGCCCCGACCACCGGGCCTGGGCTCAGGAGGGCCAGCGGCGAGGGCGGGGGCGCCGGGGCGCCGGGCGTCCCGCGAGAGGCCCTAGGAGGCTCTTTGTCCCTCCTGGCTGTGCCGAGCCCCAACCCCACCGCCCCTCCCACCCCAGCTCCATTATGAAAGGGAAAAGCGCTTCCGAAAAAGTTGAACCTGTCACAGTGACAGATAACCTAAATGGACTCTCCCCGCTCGCGAACAGATGTCGACGCTGAACCCTGTCAGAAATAATTAAACACCTTTCACATGGAAAAGCAGCAGGCAGGGGCGCCGCGGCCGCTCCCCGCGCCGGGTCAACGCCGAGCAAGCTGGCTTCCTGCACCGGAGCGGCCGGCCCCGTCAGCAGGTCACCCAGAGACCCTCCCCCCGGCCCCGGCACCGCACGGGGGCACCAGGCGGCCTGGGGAGCCCCCGAGGGGCCAGGGAAAGGAGAAGGAACACCTGTCGGTGGGCGGCGTTGTCAGCCGCTGGGCTGCCTGGGACTCCAGCGTACCTCTCTAGTCTGGGCCACCAGCAATTGCCGTGGACGGCCAGGACCCAGAGAGGGTCAGCCCATGGCTGGTGGGTGCCCAGGGCATTTATATGGTGTCACCAGCTGGCTCAGAGGCTCTCTGGACCTCAGTTTCCTCATCTTAAAATGAGGGGTAGCATTGTTCTTTTTTTAAGTTCGTTCATTTATTTGGAGAGAGAGGAGAAAGTGTGAGTAAGGGAGGGGCAGAGAGAGAGAGGGAGAGGGAGGGAGGGAGAGGGAGAGGGAGAGAATCCCAAGCAGGCTCTACACCATCAGCACAGAGCCCAATGCAGGACTCGAACCCATGAACCCCAGAGCATGATCTGAGCCAAGGTAGCACGCTTAACCGACTGAGCCACCCAGGCGCCCCGAGGGGGTAGCCTGTCTTTCAGGGTCTCTTCCAGCCTAAGGCTCAGGATCCCAGATTCACTGGTCAGAGAGCAGTGTGGGAGGGGGCTTGGTGGCTCTTGGAGGCGGCAGACCCCTGAGCCCAGAGTGAACTTCCTCAGGTTCGCATTTTGGGGGAGGGGGTGTGAACTCATCGCCTTCCACCCCCGAGTGGAGGGGTCGCTGGGCTTGGGGCCAGGGCCCTCCATGCCCACTTGGCAGTGGGCTCCTGCCCTTTACCGACGTGCCGGGGGCAGCCAGCGGGGAGGGAGGGGGGGCCCACGTGCTGTGTCCGTGTGTGCACAGGACTCAGGGTCAGACACACCCGGGTCACATGGCGAGCCTGCTACCTTGTCACCGTGTCCGAGGGCTGGCCGGATTGGATGAGAGCACACGTATACATGTAGCAGGGCATCTGGACCCTATTAAGGTGCCAATAAATGGCATCTGCCCTGGGGGATGCTCCTGCTGATCATTCATTCACTCATTCATTCATTCATTCATTCATTCACAAATCTTGGCAAGCACCTTGGTGCCGGGCCCTGTTCTCAGTGCTGATGCTATACTGCTGTACGGTTGCGGGCGACTGGCAAGGGTGAGGTGGACAGACAGACAGGGGTGGGCAGCTAGATGGGGGCAGTCGGGAGCAGCTCCCCGCGGCCCGCGTCTGGGGTTTGCAGCCTAAAAGGATGGAGAGACCCCGGCCTCAGCTGGCAGCCCTCCTGTCGGGATGTGGCATTGTCAACGGGACCACCTTCTGCTCTCAAAAGTGACCCTGTCTGAACTGAGCACCCGACGGCCACCTGATACTAAGCCAAAAAAGCAGACGGTTTGTCCTTCCTTACAAAGGTTGCCAGAGATGACGGCCCAAAGATAAGCGTCTAGGGTGAGAGCGCCCGAGCGTTTATGGCGGCACCAGCGACAGTGGGGAAAGCCTGGCTGCGCCCGTGAAGGCGTGGCTGTGGCACGGGTTGAGAGATCCTATACGGATATCGCAGAGATGATCTATAACGCCGCGAAATATTATCAGCCACTGAAACTAATGACTGTAGCCTACCTATTGACACTTTACTAACACCTTCCTGGGGGAAAGAACCTGCACTGTGTGACGTCATTGGGATATAGGCCCCCACACGTCTGTGCAGGCGTCTGTGCTCAATGACAGGTGTCCGGAGGGAAGGGTCCCCGTGCGGCAGCAGCGGTGACCTCTGGGGTGGGGTGAGGCTGAGCTCTACTTTCTCTGATGCTCTTTTCTGCATTGTTTGAAATTTTACAGTGAGTACATGACATTTACAAAACCAACAAGGCTATTTAAAAAAACAAAAACATGCTTGAAGGATGGGGACGCTACAATCGCTTGTCCCCAGTGCTCAAGCCTGGGCCCTTCAGCCTGGTCCTTCCTGGCCCCACAAGCGCTCCGTGCTGCTGGCCACGGCTGGCTTTCCACACTGGGTGTCCATCAGGGGCAGAGGTCAGACGCCAGCTCTACCCCACCCCCCCAGCAGTGAAGGCGGCTGGCTCCTCGAGTCTGGCTCTCCGCGGCCAAATCCACGTTACATAATTGGAGATCCCAAACCCATTTTAGAGGGAGATTTGCCCAAGCATCTCGAGGTCACCCTTCACAGCGAACACTGCGCCTCTCCGCGGACGGACCCGTCTTTCTTCCACAGTGCCGATACCCTCTGACATTACATAGTCATTCAGTCACTAAAGTATGAACAAATTGACTATATTTTCATTTGGCTTTTGGTTTCAGCCCCACTGCTTTAGAATAATGGTCCAAGCTATTAAGCTAACAGTTTGATTTACAAGCCCTTGTGCTCTGAATGCTGGGATCAGACTCCTGTCTTTGTGGAAGAGTAACCTTGCCTCAGGTCTCCTGGGCCCCCGGCTCCCTAATAGAACCGGAGACGGCAGGAAAAAAATCAGCAGTCAGCCAAGCAGTGACACCCAGAGATGCAGCTGATTAGTGAAAGCTGCTGAATCTAAGAAAAGGATTTTCTTTCCCACCTTTAAGCTCCCTTACAAATCATAGCCGGCTGGAAAGTTAACTCTCTGTTAAACCCCCGGAGCGGGCTCCGAGCCCGTCCAGCCGGCTGCCACCTCCTCTCCAAAGGGCTCCAAAGGGCTAACTAAAGATGAGCCCTTCCCCGGGCAGGTGTGTCCAGCCCCAGGAAGCGCAGCCCCAGGAAGCGCAGACGCTTCGGGGATTTGCCGCCCCTCCCCGAGGCCCCTGCACCAGGGATGTATTTTAAGAATCCTGTCGCTGGGTTGCTTTGGAATAAGAATCAACCCTGTTGCCGCGCAGGGCACCGGGCATGGGGACAGGATGTGTCACACGCGGAAACAGGGCAATAAGAAGAATGATTCAGAGGTCCCGATGCAGTTGACATTTCTTCCCTAAATACAGACGCCCCCATTATAAATCGGATCAGTATGCAGAAGAGCTGACTCGCCGGAGAGATGAAAGCAGAGGCTTAATTGGTTTTACATAATCCGGCACCTTGGAGGGACAGAATTTTTAGGCACCTGCTCATAGGTGACATTGCCGCTCAATGCTGGCAGGTGACAGAGAGCCAGAGCTGAAGGCTCAGGGGACAAGGCACAGGAGGAGAAGGCTGGGGGTCATGGGAGACAGCGGCAATGTTCCCAGAGCAGCAGGATGAGTCTGGGTACCCCCGGGTCACGGAGGGAGACGTCAGGCGTCTCTATGTTGGGGCCCCAGAGAAGTGGAAGCTGGCACTTCTTTTTTTTTTTTTTTTTCCTACAAGAGAGAGAGAGACAGCGTGAGCAGGGGAGGGTCAGAGAGAGAGGGAGACACAGACTCGAAACAGGCTCCAGGCTCTGAGCTGGCAGTCAGCACAGAGCCCGACGCGGGGCTCGAACCCACGAACCGCGAGATCATGACCTGAGCCGAAGTCGGACGCTTAACCAACTAAGCCACCCAGGCGCCCCGGGAGCTGGCACTTCTAACCGGACTAGTCCTACAACGTGGTGACTGCCAGCCCGACTGTCCCCTTAACACTTCCGGTGCCTGGGGACTCTGAGTTCACTACAGAAAGCTCCTCTTCCCCAATGGGGGCAAAAACATTTCCAATCTTGTGTTGAAAGTCAACCAGGGGGCGCCTGGGGGGCTCAGTCAGTTAAGCATCCAACTTTGGCTCAGGTCATAGTCTCGCGGTTCGTCGGTTCGAGCCCCACATCGGGCTCTGTGCTGAGAGCTCGGAGCCTGGAGCCTGCCTCGGATTCTGTGTCTCCCTCTCTCTCTGCCCCTCCCTCACTTGCACTCTGTCTCTCTCTCTCTTGAAAATAAACATTACAAAAAAAAAAGTCAACCAGAAAATTAACAAGACAGCTTGATTTGGCATCATGGATAGATGATCTAACATCATCTAACCTCTAGAGATAGCTAGAATCTCACCTTGAATCTGGGGAGTTAATGGGACCTTGGGGGTCTCCACTTTCTTCTTCCAGGTGATCTAGAGAACCTCCCGCTTGAGCAGGAGTTGGGGCTAATCTCTGAGCACCTTGTTTCCAAGTGTCCCCACACCTCAGCCTCTGTCATCGGGCACCTACACCATCACCGTGATGGGACCCAAAGCTGTCTAGCACATGGCCAGCAGAAGGTTCCAGCAATAAGCAGTGTTAGGTGATTAGCCTGGGTAAACTCAGGGTTCATCCAGACTGAGATCTGTCAAAAGTGCGGGCAAGATGAACCAAGAGGCTGGCATCCTTGTATCGAAAAGCTGCAAGCAGGGGCACCTGGGTGGCTCAGTCAGTTGGGCGTCTGACTTTGGCTCAGGTCATGATCTCACGGTTCGTGGGTTCCAGCCCCACGTCGGGCTCTGTGCTGACAGCTCAGAGCCTGGAGCCTGCTTCAGATTCTGTATCTCCCCCTGTCTCTGACCCTCCCCTGCTCACGCTGTCTCTCTCTCTCTCTCAGAAATAAATAAAACATTAAAAAATATTTTAAAAAATAAAAGTCACAAGCAAATAAACACGTCCCCCACCCCACCCCCCACTGTCCTGATGTCCTTCAGGGATGTAAAATCCACTGGCGTTAGAGAGTGTGTGGTGCGTAAAGTTAAGAGGATGGGGTGTTTTCTGGCTTCTTTCCTTCCTCTCCTCAAATAGGTCCCAGGAAATGATGTGTTAGATCGCGCGAAAGAAGGAGGGTAGTGTGTCCCGAGTCCAGCGGCTGGGGGAGCAGAGGGAAGCGCATCCAAGAAGTTCCTTGGAGGCAGCGCTCCCAAAGGCAGCAACAGTGATGCCCGCGGCTTGAGGAACAGTCTCATTTCGCGGAGATGCTCCCAATAACCCTCTGTGGCCCAGAGGCGAGGGGACTGAGGCATGGAGGCCTAAAGTCATGCGCCCCAGGTCCATCATTAACAAGTCGCAGAGTGGAGGCTTGGCCCTCTGGCCGGCTGCCCCGGCCGCAGGCCTTGGTAGAGCCGATAAATACTACTGACCAACAACTGAGGTCAGGGGCCAGTTGGGGGCTCAATGCAGGAGCCGGGAAGGAGAGTGAAGAGCGGTCAGGAACTCGGGTTTTATCGGTGTCCAGAGGGTCGTGGCCATAGCCCTGCTCCGGCTGATTTAAGCTCTTGCAATAAACAAAACTTCCCACTGCCCTGAAAGCCGTTAGACCTTGATAAAACCCCTGAGCATCTTTTAAATTGCAGTTTGGCCCCAAGGCCAAAAAAGAAAGAGGCCATTGATCTCCGGCTTGCCTTATGAAAAGGCGGGAGGCTTGGCGGGAGGGCTGAGCCTGTGGGCTCGCCGGCCTCTGCTCCCGCACCTGTAAAGTGGGCGTAGTGACAGAGGCCAAGGGCAGTCCTGCGTGTTAAGCGCTGGGCATGGGCTTGGCCGGAGGATGAGCATGGACGGCACAATCTCTGTGTTAGACGGGTCTCTGGCATCCTGCCCTGTAGACATGCAGATCTCAAGCCTGGCCGTGTCTGGGGTATCTCTGAGGAGAGCTTTATAATGCAGATTCCAGGGCCCTGCCCAGGAGCCCATCCAGTGGGTTTGGGGAAGCCTCCAAGCCTGCATTTTCAGGAAGCAGATCCTGAAGTTTCCCCGGTCAATGTCACCTGCTCTGCACAGGGATGTTTAAAGCCTGCGTTTATGAGGGCTTGTGGGTGCACTTCCATATGTTTGCTGTGAAGCTTGCTGGGAGCTTCCAAAGGAAGCATGCCTGCGGGAGGCAGGCCATCGTCTGTTAAACAGCCCTGAGGATTATGAACTTCTGTCTTAATCTGCTCAGGCTGCTAGAACAAAATACCATAGCCTGGTTGGCTTAAATAGCAGACATTTATTTCTCTTAGTTCTGATGGCTGCGCGTCTGAGATCAGGATGCCAGCACGGCTGCGTTCTGGTGGGACCATCCCTGGCTTGCAGAAGGCGCCTTCCCCCCCGCTTGCCCTCACTTGTCAACTGGAACTGCCTTTCTCCGTATTTGTGACTGAGGCTGGGGTTGCAGATGTCCATCGGTGTCACTTGAGTCCTTTAACGCAAGAATTGATGTGACGGTGCCCTGCATGGGGGCAATTTCAGGAAAACACCGCAGTCGGCTTTGTAGACTGCTAATAATGGTAATAGCAGCGGCAGCCACTGTGTCTTGAGTGCCAGGCACTGAGCCAGGGGCTTGGCAATGAACCCATGGGATGGAGGGTAGGACTACATTTTCTTCAGAAAGTCTCTGCTTTATGCAACTCTTGAATACCTTATTTTACATCATGCACAATTAACTCATTAGGCCCCTGGAAATCACTTGGAAGGAGACAAGGTACAAACATTGAAAAAAATAGGTCACCTTTTCTACTTGGCGAAGCGGATAGAGAGGATCTTTAGAATGCCAGAATCTCAGATATAGTTCTAATGGCTCTGTTACCTTATTTTGGGCTCCTGACCCATCTGTCCATCTGTCTGTTCATCCGTCCATCCATCCATCCATCCATCCATCCATCCATCCATCCATCCATCTCTTCATCCATTCAGCCATCCATCTCTTCATCCATCCATCCATGTCCACCCATCCATCCATCCACCTGTCCATCCATCCATCCATGCATCTACCCATCCACTCGTCCATCCATCTATCCATCTTTTCATTCATCCGTCTGTCCATCCATTTATCCACCCATCCATCCATCCACCTGTCTATCCATCTGTCCATCTGTTCATCCATCCATCCATGTGTCCACCTAGCCATCTAGCCAAGATTTGTTCAGTGTCTATGGGGTGCCCCTAACAGTGCCCCCGAGTTACCTGAAGACCTTTAAAGTCTCCTGTTTGTTGCTATTTCCCCAGAACAGGGTCCAGAATATGGCATAACATCCCCACTGCCTAGCCGAGGACACTTAACTCTAATTCCTATTTGTGAATGGACGGGGTCAGCCTCGTCCACCACAGAAAGGTTCTGTTTCCTCTTAAGAGTTACCGCCCAAAATTCTTCCTGCTCATCATTCCAATAAAGGAAAAGGGGAAAGACATGAGACCTCACCACGAGCACCCCAACCCAATGGGCTGTGGACACCCAACATCTGAGTGTGTCCCAGTTTCCCTGGAAGAAACACAGGAATTGTTCAACAGCCTGTATATGAATAAGCGATAAGGCACTGATGGGCACTGTACGGACAGCTCAGCAAAGGACTTAATTTGCAACCAAGCACAAAATCAAAGACTCTGTCAACCGAGGAACTGTGCGCCCGGATAACCACCTTGCACTACCTGAGAAAGCACTGTCAGGTAAATTTCCAGAGAAAGTAATTAAGGAATCCCCATTGTCTAAAATCAGCAGCAAAATTTGGAGCTCTGGAGTTTGATGCTCACTGGGGATCTGGTGTCTCCTCCCGGTCTGATCCTTTATCAGAATGAACAGCGGAAGTTTACGGGGGGATCGGCTGGTGTGTCCCCCCCTCGCTGTCCCCAAGACGCCCCCCCCCTTCCGGCACTTCATGCTCTTGCAGGTGCTCTCTTGTCGAACGAGGGTAGGCAGCAAATGAGGTCACTGCTTGTGGGACGGGGGTGAGATTAATACACAAATCTGTAGACCTCTCTGAGATCTGCAAGCGCCAATTAATATTTATCAAGTACCCATGGCGTTCATGATACCAGGCATCAACATGCAGAACATACAGTCCCTGGCATCGGGGAGTCTACACTCTGATTCGAAAGCTACACACAGATGGATGACCCCCCCATGCTTGGAGGCCCCCACCCTGGTGGGACAGCCCATTGTGAGTGTGCGTTAATATTTATAGCGAGTGGCCTCTTCTGACAGAGATGATGTCGAATTTTCGGCCAGGCATAGCCCCGTGGCTTCCCCAAAGTGGCCGGTGCGGGGGAGGGGGGTGTCCGCTCACAGACTCCCCAAGGGTCTCAACAACACGCCTCCTGTCCTAAGTCCCTCCTTGTCTCTTACTTTAACTTGAAGATGGGTCTGCCATGATGGTCCAGACAGTACCCTTGGAGGTTTCTGAGTTCATAGTGGGCTAAGCAGTCACCCAACGGAAAGCCCCATCTCCCGCTGGCAGCTGGACGCCCCACGGCCACCTCCCCAGAGAGCAGCACCGGGCAGACTCCCGTCATCTGAGCTCTGAAAAGAAAAGGGGGCCCTCCCCCTCCCCCGCAGCTCCGCCTGTCACACTGTTTGTTGACAGTGCCATTGAAAACGGCCCCGCATCGCCTTGGCTGTGAAGGGTTGTGAAGGCTCGTTCTGTCTCCCATTCACTCCTTCCTCTGACCGTTTTTGAAAGGCGAAGATTCTGGGAGGCACCCGCCCCCGCCTCCCCCCTCTGCCCCTCTCCAGGCCCCCGTCACGGAGGGAGAGAGGCGGCAGCCTGGGTGAGTGGGGCTGACGAGCCTCCTCACCTGGCCCCACGGTGCACCGCCTCCAATTAAATCAAAATGGCTTGTTTTTAATGGTCTTTTACACTGACAAGTGGGCGATCATTTTGGGCCCAGTAGCTGTCAGGGAGCGGAGGCAAATCCTCGGTTGATAATGCCCAATGCTTCCAATTAGGAACTGGGGCCGCTCCTGGCGCGCTAACGATTCCCCAGCCGCCCCCCAGGCCCCTTTGGCGCTGGTGTTTCTTCCTGCCTGTTCCGCCGCAAATTACTGACACAAAACGGAAGGCCCCGCGTCTCCTCTGCCACGCCAGGCCGGGCCCTGTTGGGCTTAATGAGCCGATGGAAGTTTCGTGGCTCCAGCGCTAAATTCTTTTCTTGTTTGACAGCTGCTCGGCTAAGGCGAGTGTTGACCTTATAAAAGATTTAGTGTTTCTCATTATTTTCTGTCAAGCTTCACAAGTGATGGCTCTGCGGTTATCATTTGCATCCTGGGGTGTGCGTGTGTGTGTGTGTGTGTGTGTGTGCACACGCGCGCACACGTGCTGGATGGGGGCTCCGGGGTGGAAACGGGGAACGGGAAGGGGTCCTTCTCTCCCTGCCTGGCATCTGGCTCCAGGGTGACATTCTTCTGGGGCTGAGCCGTTTCAAAGAGAAGCCGAGATGATGGCGGGGGGCAGGGGGTGGGTGGTGTGCACCGAGGCTCCCGGAGACTGGCCGACTCCCACGGCCCGGATGTGCCAAGCAGAAGGGGGATGTGAGCCGGACTCGCCACGGGGCACAGTCTTCGGGCCACACTTGAGGGTTTATCAGGAGGAACTCGCTCCTCTCTTATGGACCCGTGGAAAGCCATCACCCGCAAGCTTCCTCCCCTGGCTTGGCAGTCTACACAAGGATTTAATGGTTTTTAAAAGCAGAACCACTAAAAAAAGAAAGCGTATCCTTGCCCTGATGTGACCACGGTGGTGTTGGTCGGTCCCCTGAGTTTCTGTGTCCATGCTGCACTGGGGCCGCCCTTCCTCCTGGCCTCCCCACCCATCCTTTTCTGCCTCTGTGCTCTCCCCTCGCTCACGGACCCACTGGCCAACCCAGGTGAGGGTGACCCACGAGGACCTGAAAAGGGAGACAGAGTTAAGGGCAGGTGAGCACCTGGTTGTCTCCTCCTGTCGCTTCCAAATCTTCATTCATCTCCATTGGGGGACTCCTATCAACTCCCAGAGAGTCCCTTAAGCAGCACCCTCTCCCGCGTGTGCCCAGGGGAACCCTGCCAGCTGATCCCTGCACGCTTTTATTCAAGCCGCGTTTCAGCCTGGGAATATCGTATAACGGGGCAGCCACCATCGGTCTGAGCGGATGTGATCTGTGAAACGAAGCCCGCTCACCGTCCCTGCCTCCACGTGGCCGTGTGAACAAGCAGCGGAGTATCCCGAAAGCCCTCCTCTTTTTGTGCTGCGTTACTAGGGAAGGGAATGTATACAGAAGGAGATCAACTCTAACCCACTAAAGGAAAACAGATAAATTGGACACCACCAGCACGTCGTCACGGTCGGCAACTTTGTTGGTTCAAATGATAACTCAGTGAAAAGACAACCCACAGAAAAGGAACAAATATTTGCAAACCCTATCTCTGATACAGGACTTGTATCTACGAGTATAAATACAACCCTTACAACTCGGTAATGAAAAGACTAATAATTTAGTCAAAAAGTTTTTTTAATTTTTAAAAAATTTTAAATTTATCTTTGAGAGAGAGAGAGACAGACAGACAGACAGAATGTGAGCAGGGGAGGGGCAGAGAGAGAGGGAGACACAGAATCCAAAGCAGGCTCCAGGCTCTGAGCTGTCAGCACAGAGCCCGACGCGGGGCTCGAACCCACAGACCGTGAGATCAAGACCTGAGCCAAAGTCAGATGCTCAACCGACCGAGCCACCCAGGCGCCCCATTATAATCAAATTTGAAATGGGCAAAGGATTGTATAGACATTCTTCCAAAGAAGATACACAGGTGGGCAATAAGCATGTGAAGGATGCCCAACATCATGAGCCAAAGGGGAAACGTAAATCAGGCCTCAGAGGGACACCGCTTGGCTCCCATAACTAGGGTGGCTACAATTAAAAAAGAAAAGAAAAAAGAAACAGACACTAACAAGTGTTGGCGAAGATGCAGAGAAATTGGAACCCTCTGTGTCGCTGGTGTGAATAAAAGATGGTGCAGCCCTTTGGAAAGCCCCGGGACAGTCCTTCAAAAGGCTGGAGTCCCCACCTGCCCCCCAGTGATTCCAGGGCCAGTCATCTCACCAAGAGATAAGAACCCGTGTCCACGTAACAACGTGTACACGCATGTTCACAGCGGCGTTATTCATCCTGGCCCCAAAGTGGAAACAACCCACGCATCCGTACCCGATGAATGAACGGGTCCACAAAACGTGGTAGATCTACACAACAGAACATCATTCCACCAAACAGAAGAATTACATCCTGCTACCTGCCACGGTGTGGAGGAACCTTGGAAACATTATGCGAAGGGAAAGAAGCTGGTCATAAAATACCGTGGCTCGTCGTGTGAGTCCATTTCTAGGAAGTGTCCAGGAAAATCCATACAGACAGAGAGAAGTGGCTGCCAGGAGTTCTGGGGAAGGGAAATGGGGGGTGACGTCTCCCCAGTGGTAGAGGGCTTCTTTCGGGGGCGATGGAAATGTACCAGCCTGTGAATATACCTAAAGTCATTGATTTATGTACTTTATTTTTTTTTTAATGTTTTTTATTTATTTCTAGGAGAGAGAGACAGCGTGAGCAGGGGAGGGTCAGAGAGAGAGGGAGTCACAGACTGAAACAGGCTCCAGGCTCTGAGCTGGCAGTCAGCACAGAGCCCGACGTGGGTCCGAACCCACGAACCACGAGATCATGACCTAAGCAAAAGTCGGACGCTTAACCGACTAAGCCACCCAGGCGCCCCGGATTTATGTACTTTAAATGGGTGAGCCTGATGATACTGAATTATATCTCAATAAAGTTCTTTCAAAAAAGAAAGGTCAGGCCACTTGAAACATAAGAGTAGCATACTTGAGTCGGATGAGTGTTCGTTGCCCAGATGCGGTCTTTGGAGGCTGGAGTAGGGCGATAACTGGCCACCAGGAAAAGGCCTCAGAGAGTGAAGGAGGGTCTGGTGCGTTCTCAGTTCCCTTCAATGATCCATTATGACTCTCACTTCCCTGAAGCCTCTGAAACTTAGAAGCTGAAGAGGCAGACGTGGGAGCTGACCTGGAGGTTTTGGGGAAGTTCAGCCAAACACCCCACCACCATGGTGATCCCTGGTCACTTATCCACCGGCGTCCAGCAAAAAGATCCATTGTCCAACTTTGGTCGCAGCCGTTGACTCGTTGAGTCACCTCAGCAAATCCTTGGACGTGCTCTGGAGGCGCAGGTATGACTTCTGGAAATAGCAAGTCGATTCTGCTTTTCAAAGGCGCGCACGCTGGTCTTCCCTTCGACCCCAGGAAGGCTCAAAGAGCCCCAGAGTCAGTGCAGCAAAACCTGGATTCCGCTTCCCCCCAGCCCCTCCCTCCCCTGACATGGTGATTCCTCGAGGTGCCATGCGGGGAGGCAGGAAGTTTGTTTCCTAAGCCTGAGCTTGGATGTTCTTTGAAAACGCAGCGTGTGTCAGCAGGGAGGGTCAGGCCCCGTGTCCTTGCTCTATTTTTGGACCACGGAGAAATTAGAGCCAGTAGCAGAATAACAACACAGGGGACCAGATGTCTCCAGAGAGAGAGTCACCCTCGTTAATTACTTAAGCTACGCACCGTCTCCATCAGGGTTTGGGGCTCAGCCTGTTTGCCAGTGATGTCTTGCTCAGAGGTGTGATCTACCCGGGCCTCTGACCTCCAGCTGCCCTGAGCTTGACAGAAATTACTGACCTGGGACTGATCCATAATTTTCAAGTACCCCTCATTAGAGGAGACAGCCCCTCAATCTTTGAAAGCAAAACCTCTCTCCCAGTCTCCTGAGTGGCTGTCACTTAAAAAAACAAAAAACAACAAGAACCCAACCCCCCTAACCGAAACTAAGCTAAGATTTCTCTAGCTGCCTTTTAAAAATTTTTTTAGGTCTTCGACAGATTTTATTATTATTATTTTAATGTTTTATTTATTTCTGAGAGAGAGAGACAGTGTGAGCAGGGGAGGGTCAGAGAGAGAGGGAGACACAGAATCCAAAGCAGCTCTAGGCTCCGAGCTGTCAGCACAGAGCCCGACGCGGGGCTCGAACCCATGAACTGTGAGATCATGACCTGAGCCGAAGTCGGACATTCAACCGACTGAGCCCCCCCAGGCACCCTGATTATTATTTTTTTTTCTCAAGTTCTGCCTTTTGCCTTCGTGGCCCCAGAACTTGGCCCTGGCAGGCATGGCGTCCAGTTGGGGGACTATTGTGTGGCTAATGAGAGGGGACCGGAGGGTCCACTGGCCCAGCTGGCCCAGGACCGTGTCGAGGGCCTGGACCGAGCCAGCGCGCCTGCCCACCGGCGGTGAGTCCTTCCCGGCCGCACTGAGCACAAGCAACGCCCTCCATGTGCCCCTGGTGTGGCCTCACAAAGGACAGCAATGCCCCTCTCTCTGCCGTAAAGAGCCCCATGCCACGGCCCCCCCTGTGCTCTCCTGCAGCAGAGGCCTCACGCGGAGGGAGAAGACAGAAAGGAGGCAGGGAAAGACGGAAGGCAAAACGCTGCTCACTCTTTTTGGCACGTGGTGAAGGCTGGTGTCACGAGGCAGAATGACCACGTCTTTCCTCCTTGGGTCCTGGACGACGTCTTAGGTACCGAGATGACTGTGCCCAGCGATCGGGATTAAGTCTAACGCGGGGCAAGTCCGCAGAGGTACAAACCACCGGTTGGGAAACTTCGTCTGGTCGCAAAGCTCACGATTCGGATGGAACCATGCACGAATCACCGGCAGACAAATCTCGTAACACAGAACAAGTCTGTCCCAGCTGTGCGTGGAGGGAGGGGCCCCCGCGAGCCTCTGTCCCTCGCCCCCAAGCCACTTCTCCAAAACGCAGTTTAGAAAGGCCGCCTTGCTTTTTCACGCTAAAGAGAGGAAAAGGCAGTAATTCCTTTCAGATAAAACAGACGCCCTCTCAGCCTCCTTCGCTGACTCCAGTCGCGACCCTCCCGAAGGCAGTGCTCGGCACGACTCCCCTCTACTTTCTTCCAACTCTGCGTCATACACGTGCTTGCACAACACAGTGGCCCTTTGCAGGTTTTCAGTCTTTCATGGAGGGGCGTCTGGGCAGCTCAGTCATTTGAGCATCCAGCTCTTGATTTCAGCTCAGGTTATGATCTTGTGGTTCGTGGGTTCGAGCCACGCATCGGGCTCTGTGCTGACAGCATGGAGCCTGCTTGGGATTCTCTCTCTCTCTCTCTCTCTCTCAAATATAAGTAAATGTTAAAAAAAAATTTTTAAATCTTTCATATAAATGGCATCACACGCATATTCCATTCTGTTCCATTAAACTCTCGTTCCCCTGCAACACTGTTTTCGAGATTTATACGTGTTGATACATGGACCCTACGGTGACTCAGCCCTGCTCTAGAGCAGCATTGTCCCATAGAACTTTCTGTGATGATGGACACGTTGTCCATCGGTGGCCGCTGGCCACGTGGGTTTATGGAGCACTTGGGATGGGCTTTAGGATGACAAAGGGCTGAATTTTTCATCTCATTTCATTGTAGTTACTTCAAATTTCAATAGCCACATGCAGCTCATGGCCGCCACGTTGGACGGGGCCACTCTGGGTGTTCATGTGAACTGAGGCAGAGGGTTACACTGTGTGAACTGACCGGCTTTGGCTTATCCAGTCCCCACTGATGGGCGTGCAGCTGTTTCGAACACTTCTTATCCTGTTACAATGAGGGTTCCTGTACGCATCTCTTGGTGGGCATTTTCGAAAGTTTCTAAACATGGACTCTGGTTTGTAGGGTGCACACAAGCCCAGCCTTTCCAGGTAATGCCAAATCCTCTCCAATAGTTGTACCACTTAACACCCTTGCGGGTGGTCTATGAAAGTTCCCACTTCTAACGTCAGGCTTATTACCGTTATCGTCAGTGGGATGGGCAGGAAATGCCATTTTCTTTATTCCCTGATTACAAACATTGGTCTGCGCTTGTTTCCTGTGTCTGCTGGCCTTCAGATCTCCCCTCCGTGAATGGCCCGTTGATTTCTTCTTCCTCATTGTTTTATTGCCGTGGGAGGGCAACACCACTGTCACCCCTCACCCCTACCCCCATCTCTGTCTTATTCTTTGAGTCTCTGCTTGTATGTTATCCCTTCAGGAAGCCTTCCCCAGCCCCGAAGTACGAGTTTGATTGTATTATAAGCCCTTACAAATCTGGTACTTCTGAGGCACCTGGCTGGCTCCGTGAATGGAACGTGCAACTCTCGATCTCAGGGTTGTGGGTTCGAGCCTCGTGTTGGGTGTAGAGATTACTTAAAAAGAATTCTGCTTTTAAAAATCTGGTAGTTTTTTAGTACTTAGCGCAACTCTAATTGAATAATTAGTTGTGTGATTATATTTTCATTACTGTTTCCTGGGTCCACGATAGCAGAAGCCTTCTAAGTTCTTCCAGTCTTCCTGGTGCCTAGCCTGGTACATAGCGGATACTCAAATAAAGTAGACAAACGAAAGGGCAATGGCCACATCTTGTCCCCTAACCCAGGTCACTGGGCACCTGCTCTGTAATGACAGCACGCCATCCCACTAAGGGGTTTTCTGTTGAAAATAGATCACGCTTTGCAAGGAAGCATAAAAAGTAAAAACTGAACAAATACAAAGGGGTCTGATTCATGCAAATCACCTTGGCATCAAAGAAATTAAATTAGAAATCAGTCACAAATGTAACTAATATAATTGCCTGGCCATTTAAAAAGCACATTTATAAATAACTAAAAGACCAAAGAAGAAACCCAAACGGAAATTTGATAGAAATTAGATGAAAAGAGAACCGAACAAAAATAAATACACTCAAAACTTGAAACTGAGATGAGATCAAAGACAATTTAGAGGGCAAAGGAATTGCTCATGCTAGTTATATAAACGGCAAAGAGTGAAAGGTAATTAGCTAGCAGGTGACTTTAGATGCTAAGAAGAGAAGAACGGACGGACCAGCCTCAAAGAAGGAACCATGAAGTCTTGCGCAGAATCAACAAAGTGGCGGAGGTACAATGAAGGGTATGAATCAGATGAAAAGCTGCTTCGAAGAAAGTGGACCAGAAGAGTGTAGATGCTTTCAACTGCAGTGGGAGATGGAATCCAGGAATTTAGATTCCCTGGGGCCCAGTGGGGCCAGGGGCTGGAGGGGTGTGTGTGTATGTGTGTGGATAGACTCAGGAAAAGGTGATGGGCTGGTGGCCGGGCTCAGGCTGAGCCCAGAACCGGAGAAGCCTTGCCCACCTTGGCGCCCGGATGGCTCATCCGTGGACTTGGATTCTATGATGTCCAGGGTCTCTTCCAACTCTGAGTTTCTGGGAATCTTTCATTCCAGTTGGGTTGCAGGGAGTCAACAAATGTCATCTAGGGAGGGGACCAAGGTTCCTAGGACCAGCGGTGAACGCAAATCTCTTTTGAGATCTGTGACAGCTGCTCAGCCCTCCTGCCCCAGCTTGTCCCCCAGCCACATTGATTTGCTCTCCTTTCTGTGATTTGCCCAAATTCTACCCATCGCAGGGCACTGGCTGACTCCCACCTTTTGGGACATTCTCTCTTCCTCTTCCCCTGCTCAGCCCCCTCATCGTCTCTAGAAAGGCCTTCCTGGCCCCCAGCTGGAGTTAACTCCGCACCCACAGACCTATTAAATTGCCATTAAACACGTGTAGTGTTTTTAGTGGCCGCCTCCCACGCCGTCCTGCAAAGTCCACGGGGGCAAGTGCCCTGGCCTATCTCACCGGCATATCCCCAGGTGTACAGCACAGCGGAGGTGTCCCGCCCCTATTTTGGCCAATGCTATCTAGAGGCTGCCCGTTCAAACAGGACCAGAGCCTTGGCCAGCCAGGGCAGAGCTGCCCCGACTCGCCCTGCTCCTGGGGCGGCTGGCAGGCTGTGGCGCTTGCCTCCTATTTACCTGCATGGACCCTAGAGTGACTCAGCCCCATTCAGCAAAGCTGTCTCCTGCCAAAGCCGCTACGATTTCTTACCTCCGGGCGGAAGCAGACCGCAGATGGCTTAATTTAGAGGCATCTCCAAAGGAATTCCTTGCTCTGTACTCTTCCTCCTCCGACTCCAGGGGTCTGTGGGGTCGTGACCACACACGGCTTGAGGCCTGACTTGTAATGAGGATCGTCGTCTCTGGCTGAGCTGCTATTTTAGGAGAGGAGAGTGTGCCTGTGGGAGAGGAGCCACAACGTTCTCAGCAGTGACTCACCTGACTCATTTCATGAGTGTTTGTTAATGGGAGTGGAGTTTGTCAATGAAGACCAGGGCCGGATCCCCCCAGCTCTGGTTTCAATCTGTGTGACTGGTGCAAGCGACTTAACCTTTCTGGGCCTCCGTTTCCCCATCTGTAAGATGGGGACAAGGTCCGGATGTTCTGGGGCTCCTGTGAAATCCATGTGCTGTGCTCGGCAAACAGCGAGCCTGCTGTGGGACTGCCCGAGGGTCTGTTCTTGGGGAGCAGGATGGATCCCGCAGAGGGACACCCTGCTTCCTGGCATCCTGAGAGCTGGACCTCCCCTCTCCGTGGACTCGGGGATTCTGCTGGAGAATTTGGGGATTTCAAGAGACCCAGTTTCCCTTCTCTTTCTAAGGACACATCCCACGTTGGGGGCAAGCGTGTGCTTCAGTTAGCCTTTGGGAGAGTCCATCAGACCCAACCACCACGAATCTCCTTTGGTTTTCACCTTGGACACCAAGGCCAGGATGCATACCTGCCCTTCCACCCCTGCTCACACCACTTCCCCTGCACCTCCCTTCCCATCATACTGACCCCTCGAGGCCACTTTCAAGGCCCCCCGGGACTGAGGAGCCATCCCTGACCACCTGAGGCCAGGTGAACCCTGCCCACTGCCTTCATTCGCTCACTCACTCGTTTGCACACCCTTCCGGCTTTGTTTAGACATGACCCCATGCCAGGCGTTGGGGGTCCTGAACAGGATGGATGCAGACCCCCCCTCACAGGGCTCTGGGGCTGGGCACTCACTTGAGCTCCCCCGTCTTGGGAAACTTAACTCCACAAGGCTCCTGCTGGAATGGGGATTCTGACATCCATCAGAGACTTCACACGGCATGATTTCTGCCTCCCCCACCGCCACCCAGTGTGGCCGAAAACATAATGGGCGCCAGAATGCATACGATCAGTCACTGGCCTGAGCCTCCTATGCCCGAAATACCCTTCTAGAACGCCAAAGGAAAAATGGAACTTGGAATGCCAAAGTATAAGAGGTGTGCATCTTCCCCGGCACATAGTAGGTGCTTGAGCCATAGTTTTTAGATGAATGAACGTTTCTTTCTCACCAAAGTTTCTAAGAGGAGACGGCAAAAAAAGAAAATTTCTTCTCCCAGGGCTCTCTTTTGTCTGTGTGCTGGTTTTAACCTGATTATCTCCGAGCTGAGTAGCTCCTCGGGGCTGGATCCTCTGCCCTCTCCTCAGAAGATGAGAGTGAGTGCTGAGCCTGCCACCACCAACACCAAATCAACACCACCCACCGTCACCACCACCCACATGGCACCACCCGTGGTCAATACTACCCACTGTCAACACCACCCACCATCACCACCACCCCCCATCACCATCACCCACTGTCACCACCACCCAGCATCAACACCAAATCAACACCACCTACCATTAATACCACCCACCATCAGCATTACCCACTATCAATACTACCCTCCATCAACACCACCCACCCCCAACACTAGCCACCATCAACACCATATTCAATACCACCCATCCACTGCCATCAGAACCATCTGCCATTCCTGCACACTGAGCTGCCCACGGGATGGCTTGGAGGTTATATTCATCTCCTGCGGCTGCCATAACAAAATATCACAAACATGGGGATTTAAACAATAGAAATGTATTCTCTGGCAGTTCTGGAGGCCAGAAATCCAAAGTCAAGATAGCAGGGCTGCATTCCCACCAAAAGTCGTGGGGAAGAATGCTTCCTTTTCTCTTGAAGCTACTGGTGGCTCCTGGCACTCCTGAGCTGTGGCCACATCACTCCAGAGTGTCTTCTGTCTCACACAGCCTTGTCATTGGAATCAGAGCCTTCCTGAATAATCCTGAGATCCTTAAACTACTTCTATCTACAAAGACCTTCTTTTACAAATAAGATCACATCCACAGATTCCAATGGTTAGGAGGTGGGCATATCTCTTTTGGGGTCAC
Organism: Proteles cristata cristata; assembly: GCA_017311185.1. Classification (NCBI taxonomy): domain Eukaryota; kingdom Metazoa; phylum Chordata; class Mammalia; order Carnivora; family Hyaenidae; genus Proteles; species Proteles cristata. The sequence continues at coordinate 85,525 of JAESUZ010003586.1, forward strand.
CATTCAGCCCACTTCAAGGGCTGTGGGGAGATGCATGGAAATAGCAGAGATGTGGGCTGTCAAGAGCCATTGGTGGCTGGCCACCAAGGAGGAAACTATCGCCACTCTGGATGCTCCAGAGACCGTGGGCACCTGAGTTCCAGCTGGCTGGGCATGTGAATCAGCCAAGGTGCCCAGGAGGCCTCTGGAGACCCAAAGTGCCAGCCTCCCTGAGAGCCTTTAGCTGCCTTCTGGAAAGCATGGGTGTCCAGAAAATCATGTCACAGTATAAAAATCAACCCATCCCTTGCCAGAAGGGACACAACGGTACATCTTGGAAGCCTTTTGTTTGTTGGCTCTTTTCTTCCTCCATAAAGTGTTGAGTCTTCTTTCTTCCTGACAACTTTTACGTGACTACTTGGTGACTCTTCTGGACTTGGAGATGAATCTGAGAACAGTATCGTGGTTTGAGTGATCAAAATGAGTTGAGCACAGGTATTGAGCCCTGGGCCCACGGATGCATCAGGTGACTGTAGCAAGGGCCCTGTGCTAGAGGACTCAGTAGCTTTGATGTTGGGCTCAGGCTCTGCCTGGGTTCTGAGAGTCCCAGACGATCCTGATGCACATCCGAGAAATTCAAAACCTGAGGCTGTGGCTGCCGTGGCTCCCAGAAGTGCCTCCCCTGCCGTGGCTCCCAGAAGTGACAGGGGACTTGCAAAGGGTCTGCAAATCTTGAAGTGGTGACCCACACTGTTTTGTACATTAGGATTTGGGGTATCTTTTCCCCCAGAGGAGAGGGCCCAAGGCTTTCTGCAGAGTCTCCTAAAGGTCTACCTACCCGAGAATGAAGAACACGGTTTATGTCTTGAACTCACAACTAAACACACCACCAGCTGACTCTCAGGAGCTTCTAATGAGCTTCTGTAACCCCTACTCCCTTTCAACCTCATGAGTGAGTCGTGGGAGAAAGAAGCCACGTGAGCCGTGGCTGCAGCAGAGTTTTCTAGAAAGAATCCACAACTTAGTGCCCAGGGGTGGGGTGGGGTGGAGACTAAAACAGTTCCTCTGACATCGATTCCCTGGGCAGCCAACCATGGACCAGCTGCTCTGGGCCTCAGTCCCCTCATCTGTAAAATGACGAACACAGTCCGCTTGGATTCCATTGGGCCCTCAGGTACCCTGATGGCGAGCACACGCTCCCCGGACTGGAGGAGCCTGGACTGGAGGAGCCCAGGGCCAGGAGGCACGTGCAGGCTGCAGGGGACCAGGTCACATCAGCTCTGCACCTGGTCTTAGTAGAGACATTCCCCGGTTCTCTGCCAGCAGGAAACCAGTTGGGCCACACGCTCTGGTGAAGGTCATGACTTTTCCTGGGGGTGGGGAGGTCCCGGGCCTCTGTGTTCTGAGACGGGGGCCGGTGTGCAGGGGCCCCGAGCACAGAGACTCCTTAGAAGCTCCTCCTTGTCCTCTACTGCCTTGAACTTGTATGTCCTCTCCCCGTCTTTCCTTCTTTCTCTCGCCTTTCCACACTGAAAGGCAGGCAGCACTGGGGCTTCGCTGTGCACCCTGGAGGGCGGCCCGATGGGCCTGGATTCTTGACAAGATCAGGTCCTGCTTTCACATCCCTAAGAGCCTTCATCTGCTCCTACGAACCCAGAGGGAATGGCTGCCGGCCTCGTCCCCTTGTGAACCGGGGCTCCGGTGGGCCTGGGGGCTAGCGCGCGTGCTGCGCCGTTAGCCTGGGAAACCCCTGCTCGCCTTCCGGCCTCCCCTTCACGTCCCTTCCCCGGGCTGGGGGGACCCCCGACTCCCGTGAGGGCTGAGCTCATGCTGCCTGTGCTCGCCGCACACCCCCGACTCTGTGAGTTCTAACGAAGCAGCTGCAAAATTATTGTTGCTGTCTGCTCCTCCTCTAGATTAAAAGCTCCCTGAGTGGACAGAAAATCCATCTTGTTTCCCGCGGTATCCCCAGTGCCTGGCACAGAGCACGTATTCATTTACTTAATAAATATGTGTTACATGAATGCATGAGAAAATGACTGAATGAACGGATGAATGAACAAGCAAGCGAAACCTTTCTACCCTGGGCCTCCTATAGGTTATCCTAAAGGAGAAATGCCATTTTAGGGGCGCTTTTCTTGCTACTGGGGGTGACATAACAGACCCAGGAGACAGAAGGGGCTTTGCCCACCACTGTTTCTTGAGAAGGAAGGGCAGACTGAAATACTGATCGCATAACATTTTAACCGAAGAGACACTCATTGGACCCGTGTCTCATGTCTCCTCCAGAAGGGTGGCATTCTTGAACTCTGGTTCCGGTACTATTGCCTCCTGGGGCGGCTGCCCCTGGCAGGAGGGACTTGGAGCAGATGCCCAGCAAGGAGCACTGACGGGGCCCGGCGCTACTCCCTGGAGAGGGCGGCTCGTCTGGGGGTTTTCATGGTGGAAGATCAGCAGGTGAAGGGCGATGTGGGCTATTGGGTCCCACAGCACAGCGACCCCAGTCACCATCAGGTGACGTTTATCACACACACATCTTTCTGGCAATAAGCCGGACGGAAGGAAACATGCTGGGAGGCGCCTGGGTGGCTCGGTCAGTTAAGCGTCCGACCCTTGATTTCGGCTCCGAGCATGATCTCAGGGTTCGTGAGTTCGAGCCCTGCACTGGGCTCCGTGCTGACAGCACGGAACCTGCCTCGGATTCTCTCTCTGTCTCTCCCTCTCGGCCCCTCCCCTGCTCGCGCGCTCTCACAAAATAAATCAATAAACTTAAAAAACTTTTTCAAAAGGGAAAGAAACGTGCCAGGCACGGAGCAGCCTTGCCCTCGCTGCCTTCTGCCCGCGGCCCGTCACCCCTCAGTGCCAGGGTGCTCTCAGCCCAGCACTTACTCTTCACGTCTTCCCCTCTCACAGACGATTTGTGTGACGGCTCTAAGATGGAAGCAGGGGGTGGGCAAAGAGAGAAGGGGAGCACGTGGGAGGAACCCGTGCCCGCTGACCTGTGCTCCCTTCTAACCACAGGTGTGCTCCCATCTTGACACCTTCCCCACCGAGGCTGATCGCCAGAGAGCAATCAGAGCCCACCAGGAAGAGCGTGCGGTGCGCCAGGGGACCCTGCGGATGGGCAGCTACACTCACCCGTAGCCCCTTCTTGACACAGTAGAAAACTCCTAGAGGACTTGCCTTTCTTGCCCCAGCTCCCATTCACCCCTCCCCCCATTTTTACATGGGTTCTGCTTTGGCAAGGTCCTCGGATTTGGGTCTTAGATTGATTCTTTTTGATAAGCCAGTACTTTTCAGGTTAGCCACTACTCACCGACCCTGGCCCCAGCAACCCTCTACTAGGGATTCCCCGTCGCCCAGGAGCCCGCCCGCCTGCGGTTCTCAAGCCCTCACCTGATTACATGAACCCACATCACAAGGGCAGGTGTTAGACTCCAAGCTAAGGGTCGATTCCTAGGCTCCGCCCACTGAGCATTAAGAACAACCTGTGTATTTCCTGCAGAAAGCATGACAGTAACATACTTTAAAAGCCCCTCGTTTTATATTCCAAACACGAGGGTAACTGTTCTTTGGGGGATGCCTGATGTCTCCCCATGCCAGCAGTATCTCTCTGGGGCCCATGAATGGGAAGACTCCATGCTCCTGACTCAGGGCCTCCCCCCACCTCCTCCACGCCAGCACCTGTCAATCACTCAGGCCAACATGGACTTCTCCGCCAAGGCTGACCTTGGAAGGGCAACCCCGGCCCAAAGGAGACCGTCTTCCGGGCGAGTAGGTGGGCCAGCGATGTACCAGCCAAGGAATCTTTTAGCTAAACTCCTGGGCACTTCTTACCTCAGTCTTTCCGCACGCCCTTGCCTTCTCCCCGCAAATCATATATCGGTCTATTTTCAATTAAAAATGGTATTTGTCCTCTTCCTGTTTTCCCTTTATTTGGAAACCAGTAAACCAGTGGCGAGGGGTATGAGGACTAATGTTGAGACTCTTCAGACGGTGCTCGATACAGACACTGCTCCAGGCAGATCGCCTTCTCTGACACGTGCCTGCAGTGTCCGTATGAAGTCGGGCACATTGAGTTTTTAAATCCCTTTTCTCGTCTGAAGCTTCCAAACGCCGCTCTTCAGCCCAGAGCTCCCCCCAGGATTTCAGACTCACTTACTCAACTGCCCGCTTGATGGCTCCACTCAAGCATCCGCTATTCTGTGCAAGTCAACGCAGCCGAGACAGAACACTTGATTTTTTTTGTTTTGTTTTTTGGGTTTTTTTGGCCATCGAACTGGTTTCTCCCTCAGTTCTTCCCTTCTCATATGCGACACCACCATCAACCTCCTGCCGAAGCAAAACTCGTCATTACTCTTGACCCTCCTCTTCCACCTCGAATCCAGCAACCTGTCAACGCCACTTCCAAAACCTCCCAACCCATCCCCTCCTCCTGAGCCCCGTCCTGTGTCCATAGGACCGTGGTATGTTCCTTCCTTTCTCCCCATTACCCTCCCAGCCATCTTCTCCACAGAGCAGCCCCTTTGCATTCCAGCAGCTTCCGACGCTCTTGAGGGACACGCCACCCTCCCCACCCGGCCCATGGCACCCTAGGTGAGGCAGCCCAAGGCCGTCCTTCTGACTTCATCTCCCGCCCCCACCGCCCGCCTGCTCCTCGCTACCCACAGCCACGGCCTTTGCTCCTGCCTTATGCTTTCCGCCTGCTTCCACCTGTCCCTGGAACACTTGGGCCCCCAACTGTCACCTGCCCACCCCTTCTTGTCATTCAGATCTTAGCTCAAAAACCAAGCGCCCTACTCACAAGCTCTCCCGTGAAACAGCCACCAGTAAAGTTTGCACTGGCTTGTTTTATTCCCTACAAGACAGTGATGCATTGTACCTCCCCCAGCAGGGATGTTGCATGGGATCGGGGACCTAAGATCCCAGGGGCCCGGCTCCGGTGAGTGCCAGAGATAATTGGGGGGTGGGGATGGGGGCTGCAGGAATGCCTGCTGCGGCTCACGCCCCCTACATGCCGAGAGCTGGGCAGGGAGACGCATCCACGTCTGGTGATTGCAGGTCTGATTGCGTTTCCTGATCAGTCCTCCCCACCCCACCCATGTGTCCCAACTCCATACAAAGGCCACACACACTAACACTGCCCAGGAACCTGGCCCAGCCAGGGCCTCGACAGACCCCAACGACTCCAAGGGCCAGAAGCCCTCCTCCCACCAAATGAGCCCAAGAGAAACAAGCATCCCCACTGATTTTGGCTAGAGCCACCTGAACCCTTCCGACCCCCGCAGGGAGCAGCGAGCCTGGTGTGGGGAGCACAGGGGAGCCCAAGGGACCTAGCCACTGGGCCGGTAGCCATTCCGCGTGGCCGAGAGCGTGAAGCCTAGCCTCCTGAAGTAAGTCCTCTGTGACCTCCAGCAAATGTCTCAACCTCTCTATGCCTCATCCGTGAGACAGGACGCTGGCACAGTACAGGACATCTCCTTGCGCTGAACTAGGTGACGATTACAGTGAAGAATGTGTGCAACATGACTAACACAGGGGCTGGCACTTTTAAGCAATAGACTAATGTGAATTATCTTCTTGGTAAAGTGCACTGAAAAGGGGCGACCAGAATCCTATCAGCAATGAGGGATGAGAATGTGCTTTTCAAAGGAACAGGAAGCCTTTGTGTCCAGGTATATCAAGAAGGTGGAGGTATTTTTGAACTGGACCTACTTTTTTTTTTTTTTAATATTTTTTATTTATTTCTAGGAGAGAGAGAGAGAGAGAGACAGCGTGAGCAGGGGAGGGTCAGAGAGAGGGAGTCACAGACTCTGAAATAGGCTCCAGGCTCCGAGCTGGCAGTCCGTACAGAGCCCGACGCGGGGCTCGAACCCACGAACCGCGAGATCATGACCTAAGCGAAAGTCGGACGCTTAACCAACTGAGCCACCCAGGCACCCCAAACTGGACCTACTTTTTGGCTCAAGCTCGCTCCAGAAAGAGGAAGGGGACACATCAGGACACAGAATTTCCGGAGGGGCCCGAAATTAGGTTCTGTCCACCAAAGGCCGGGGCCAGCGCGGCTGTGGCAGAGAGAGGGGTGCCCGGCCGTGGCCCCTGCAGGCCCGCTTTTCTTTCCAAGGACCCGAGGCCAAGAGGAAGTATGGAGTTGGCCAGAAAAAGCTACCGGACCTGTCTTTTGCTTATGCGGTCAGGTCGTGCCCCAGCAGGGTGGGCCGCGTGCTGGGAAACTCTGTGGGGCTGGGACAGGTGCCCTGGGAGCGTCCCCCCCACCCCCCCATCCTGTCCTGGAGATCCCAGCTTCTGGGAGCTCCCGGGCCAGGGCCAGGCTGGAAGCGGCGCACCACCCAGGGTCCCTCAGCTCCTTGTCCTACAGCGCCACCCGCTGGCAGGCCCGAGTCAGAGGCCGCGGAAGTCCCCGGCCCTTCCCTCCCCCAGCTCGGCCCTTCCCTCCTCATTAATTATTCATGCCCACACGGAGCCTCGGGTCAGATTCGGGTCTGCTTCCACTGTCTCGGGTATCTTGTTCCGTCCGCTGAACACTTGCGCCCACTTGCCTTGGACCCTGGCTGCCCCCCCGCCCCCACTCCCCGGCACAACTGGGGTTGCTTTATCCGCCCTTCAAGGCCCAGAGTCCAGTCCCTGAGGGTCCCAGCCAGGAGGGGGCTTGGGAATCACCCTCCACCACCATTCCCCTGACTTCACAGATGGAAAGTTCATGTCCAGTCAATAAGCGAGCCCCAGGCCAGTGACCACACGTCCCCGAGCCTGCTCCCAAAACGTCTCCGAGATGGGTCTAGCTTTCCATCCCAAGTCTTCCTCCTCAACCACCAGTAAACGTCGGGGGAGGATGGCCGTCACCAGAGCTACGGCCTTGTGCCCTTGGTTTTGCTCATTTCCCTGCTGGCTGGCATTCTATCTCTTGGTTGAGTTTCTTGGCAGCAACCCGACTTAACCAAACAAAGAGGCCCACGTGCACCATCTTCACCGGCCACAGGGAAGCAGCCGGACCGCCCCTGGTCAGTTGGAAATGCCTTACAACGCCCTCTAGGTGGGAGGGGCCATGTTCCTAAAACTGAGCGCTTGGCAGGAAGGGGGGTGACTAGAGGAATGGGGGGTTGAGGCGGGGACTCTGGAGACAGGACTCCAGAACAGGGAGGGGCTTGAGAAAGCATCCAGTCCTCCCGAGAAGACATGGGGGGGTGGGGGCGCAGGGTGACTTAGCGGCCAAAGTAGCACCGGGACAGACCTCCTGGGGGGTTGCTCTGGCTTTCCTTTCATGCTCAACCCCCACTGCCTCCAGTCTACTTCCAGATTCTTCTTTAAAGTTTATTTATTTTTGAGAGAGAGCCAGCAGGGGAGGGGCAGAGAGAGAGAGGGAAAGAGAGAGAATCCCAAGCAGGCTCCACATTCAGCACCAAGCCCAGTATGGGGCTCGAAGCCACAAACCATGAGATGCCGACCTGAGCTGAAATTAACAGCCGGATGCTCAACCGACTTGAGCCACCCAGGCGCCCCCACTTCCAGATTTTGAAACCAGAGCCCAAACTTCATTCAGTCACTCCTCAGTCCTCTCCCTCTCTGTCTCTCTGTCTCTGTCTCTGATGTATAACCAGACCATTGCTTTCTTGGCCAGAAGAAAAGAGATGGGATTCTGGAGTGTGACTGCTGTGCAGGATTTATATCAGGGCCTGGAGCAGTGAGCCGGTGGTGACTCCTGCTTCTGCCTGGCAGGGGGTGGCTAGAGGTCGGAAGAGGAAGCCATGCTGGTAGGTCATAGATCTAAACCCAGTCCCCAGGGTTGGCCCCGGGGTCCAGACAGGGATGGTTTGGCTCTTCGGTTCACCTTTCCCAGCAAGTGCCTCAACTAGGGCTGGTTTAGACTTGGGGGCACATCTCATGGCAGCAAGGAGACTGGCTGCGCAGGTGGGCCTTGCTGAAGCCACACAGGTCTGTTTCCAAATAACGACGTTCTCTTGCTTTGGGCTTTTTGGACCAAACAGCCTTTTTGCTGCATTTCTTTCTTACTTGGGAAATGCTTTGATGCTTGAAATCATGAAAGGAAGAAAGAAAGACAGAGAAGGAAGGAAGGAAGGAAGGAAGGAAACTAGGTTGGCTTTTTAGACAGGTTCCTAGAACTGAATGCAGGTAAATTTTAAAGATTTTTTTAATGTTTGTTTATTTTTGAGAGAGAGAGTGGGGGGGAGGGACAGAGAGAGGGAGACACAGAACCCAAAACAGGTTCCAGGCTCTGAGTTGTCAACACAGAGCCCGACGTGGGGCTCGAATCCACGGACCTCGAGATCATGACCTGGGCTGAAGTCTGTCGTTTAACCAACTGAGCCCTCCAGACACCCCAGTAAAATTTAAATTTGAATCCACAAAATGAGGAATTATCTATGAAGAGGAGTTTGGATTGGTGGGGACCTCTGCTCTCACTGGATTTGTGAGGCAGGTCCTTCCGGTCACATCTCCCAGGGCATCACCAGCATCCAGCACAGGCCAGAGAGCTGTGAAGGACGAAAGGGAGGGAGGGAGGGAGGGAGGGAGGGAGGAAAGAAAAAGGGAGGAGGGTACAAAGGTGGGAAGCAGGGGAGGAGGAAGCAAGGAAGCTAGGGAGTATGTTCTCTTTCTGGTTTCAGGAGCTCCATGGGGTTTTGAGCTAAACCAACACAAGTGGTTGAGAACAGCACGACCTTGAAAGCCCGCGAATTGTCCAAATCCTTGTCCAACCCATCTGTTTGCAGAACAGAGAGATCTTAGCATCCGGCCCTGGCCTGTATCATCCAGATCCCCTGCCCACTCCACATTAAAAACAGGTTTTAGTGGGAGGGCCCTGGGCGAAGAGGGGAGTCGACCTCTGTGGTGGGGGCTAGTGAGACAAGATAAGCTGCCAGGGCAAAGGCTCTGGCCATTGTCAGTGGTACCCCGAATTACGTAACCGCTATTCTCCAGGATCAGAGCCCAGTGCGGAGCCCCCGTAAAGACCACGTAAAGTGGCCAACATCATCCTCACCTTCTAGCTGAAAAAAAACCATGGCTCAGAAAGTGTCTGCTCAAGGTCACAGCGCAGGTCTGGGACTACGCGAAGGCAGATAAGGCCCTTGCCGAAGGCAAAACCTTACAGGACCGCCCCCAAATTCAGTAATCAAGACTAACAATACTTTAATGCAATATTTTTTAACTTTTTTTTTTTTTAAGTTCATTGATTTAGTTTTGAGAGAATGCGCATGAGCTAGCAGGGGAGGGGCAGAGAGAGGAGAAAGGATTCCAAGCAGGTTCCTCTGTGCTGTCAGTGCAGAGCCCTGTGCGGGGCTCGGACCCACAAACTGAGATCAGGACCTGAGCTGAAATCAAGAGTCGGATGCCTAACCGACAGAGCAACCCAGGCGCCCCAAATGCAATACTTTTTTTATTTTTTAAATTTTTTTTTATTTAAAAAAATTTTTTTTAATGTTTTATTTATTTCTAGAAGAGAGAGAGAGAGAGACAGCGTGAACTGGGGAGGGTCAGAGAGAGAGGGAGTCACAGACTCCGAAACAGGCTCCAGGCTCTGAGCTGGCAGTCAGCACAGAGCCCGACGCGGGGCTCAAACCCACGAACCGCGAGATCATGACCTAAGCAAAAGTCGGATGCCTAACTGACTAAGCCACCCAGGTGCCCCTGCAATACTTTTTTTAATCAAAACTGTAAAATCACTGATGGACAAGATCGCCATGGTTTCAGTAAAGATACCTGTGACTCACCTCACTTGTCCCACCTTAGTCCCAGCATGGACTCTAGAGCCGGGATTCTGCTTTGAATCCAGCCAGTTCTACAGTCCATCTGGTCAACCACCCTCCCCGGCCATACTGTGCTGCCCCTAGCCCCAGTTACCCAGAACCTGGGGTGGCATTCAAGTCACAATTCTTTGTGAGTGGAGAAGACCTGTGGATCATTCTCAACAAGCTTTGGGCACATCTCCCCTGTGTGTGGCCAGGACCAGCCCTCCTCCATGTTGGGAGTGGGTAGCACTCAGTGGAGAGGGAGGTGAAGCTGGGAAGAAGGAAATGGTAAGAACCATGGTCCAGCCAGAGGCCCGGACATTCCCAGGCCCATTCCTGACACAAGGCCAGGCCTAAGCCGAGAGCTCCAGGTGAAGGAAGTTGCAGATTCTACAGGGAGGCTGTTTCATCCCCATCCAAGGGCCTCTTCCACCTGCAGCCCTCACTGCAAACCTCTGATGTTTTGTGGGGCGCCTGGGTGGCTTAGTCGGTTAAGCATCCGACTTTCCCTTAGGTCATGATCTCGCGGTTCGTGGGTTCGAGCCGTGTCGGGCTCTGTGCTGACTGCCAGCTCAGAGCCTGGAGCCTGTTTCAGTCTGTGACTCCTCTCTCTCTGACCCTCCCCTGCTCACGCTGTCTCTCTCTCTCTCTCTCCTAGAAATAAATAAAAACATAAAAAAAAAAAAACCCTCTGATGTTTTGTATCAAAAGGAAAGCTGAGGTCCAGGCAAGAGAGATGCTCTGTTCAGAGTAAGGGCGGGGCTGGAGGCCAGGTCTTCCGAAGACTTGTCCATGCTGGTGGCCTTCCTGCCCCTGGAGAAGAGTGACAGCTCCTTCTCTGTGGGTATCTCTGTCTGTGGAAAAGTGGGTTGGGACCTTCTAGGGCTCTGGGTCCAGGGAGGGCCTGAAGTGTCTTGGGTTTTGTTTGTTTGTTTGTTTTCTTTTTTAAAGCAATCTCAGAGGCACCTGGGTGGCTCAATTTGTTAAGTGTCCAACTTCTCCTCAGGTCACGATCTGAGTTCGTGGGTTGGAGCCTTGCGTTGGGCTCTGGTGCTGACACCTCAGGGCCTGGAACCTGCTTCGGATTCTGTGTCTCCCTCTCTCTCTGTTCCTCCCCCACCCATGCTCTCTCTCTCTGTCTCTCAAATATAAATAAACTTTTAAAAATTAAAATAAAAAAAGAAGTCTACAGAGAGCATTAAAAGAAAAAAGAAAAGCAACTTCAAAGGCCAGGAGAGGCAGGGGCTGGAATTCGAAGCCAGAGGGTCCAAGAGGGAGAGGGAGGCTGGGGAGGTGGGTTTGGAGTCCAGACAACAGAGCCTGGAACAGGAGCCCAGGCGCTGGAGTGGGCAGCTCTGGCCCTCAGAGAAGACTGAGTAGTCCTGGGAGCCCCGTTGAGAAAGTGCTCTTGTCACACTCATTCACTTTACTTCCCTTGAGGCCCCCAGGCCCCTCCCCCAGGCCCCTCCCCCACGTCCTCTCCCTCCTTGGGGAGGGGGCCAAGGCAGCCAAGAGCAGGGGACTGGGCTGGGGAGGGGGAGAGAGGTCTGCTTCCTGCTATGTAAAGGGAACTCTCAGAGATTAAGTCACTTGTTATGGTCCACACCCAGCTTTGCTGGACCTCAAAGCCCATATATCCCTCCTGGGACCAACCAGACTCCTTTCTCAAAGGGTAGGGAGGAACCCCTGGATGCTTAGTCAAATGCCAATTCCTGGGCACTCTCCCAGCCAGCCAAGCGCTCAGGGGGCCATACACAAGCCTCCCAGGCTCTGGATGGGCCCCGAGATGCGAGAGCCAGAGAGGGGATGGAGAAAAGAGAAAGGCGGGGGCGCCTGGTGGTGGACCCAGATAGGAATAAAAGGAGATGAATGAAAGATGTTGAATCTCAAACAAAATTCCAAATGAAATAAATTGCCTACCATGTTCTGTATTAGAACAGACCGTGATAATTCAACACTCGTGATAGTACACTAACTACTTGTTAAATATTCCTGGGCTCCAAGAAGTGCTGAGAAGCCAGCCAGGGCCGCAGGAAGTCGGGGTCCATGCTGTTCTGTTCAACCGTAAAAGGCTGGCTTTTACCCACACACACCACACACCCTGCTGCGGCTCCGATCCCCTCCAGCTGCGCCGCAGTGCTCAGCGCTACTGGAGGCTTGGTTTTCGCTGGGTCCGGGATGCAAACCCCAGCCCAAGACCTGGGGGCCAGAAATGTCTGTGCTCCACATGATGCAGATCCGCCCGGGGCAGGGGCCGCTCAAGGCCCACCTGTGGGCAAGAAGAAGACAATGACTTTTCTCACGACCTGGCCCGGTCCACGAACTGGGGCCTTGGGGAGGAGCACAGACTCTAAGAAGCCCAGGACAGGAGATCTTGTTGTCCGGAGTTGAGACTTTGAGTGCCCGGTGGGGGTGGGGTTGCTCCAGAGATGCAGCAGCGGGTCCCAAGGAGCAGGGGTGGGGCGGGAGAGTAGAGTGGCAAAGCCTCCAGAGGCGCCCAGAGCAGGAACCAGGCCCAAGCTGGGGGCTGCCAGGTCCTTGTGATTTATAACCCCTTCCCAATCCGCCCAACGAAAATGAACGACCTGCCGGCGGCCTGTGGCGGGAGGCGTTCACTGCCATCGCGGCCGAGCCGGGGCGGGGGCCTGTCTGCTCCAGGCCCCTCGGCGCCCGCCCTCCCGCCTCCCCGACAGCTTGCAGCCGAGCAGGGCCCGCGGTCCCTGGGGAGCCGCCTGTCTTCGCTCCCAGCCCGGCCGGCGGCGAGGCCGCTTCCAATCTGCCGGCGGGCGCAGGGGGAGAGCGCGGGGAGCCAGGCGTGAGGCCACCGCCAGCCTCACCGGAGGAAGAAGAAAGTTTCTGATCACAGGGCCGCGCGGGGCTCCCAGAGGCCGAGTGTCGGGTTTGGGAGGATGCGGAGGCCTCACTGTTCCCCTGCGGTCTCCGACGCGGGGTCCGGGTAGTTTTCCGGGGGCCCCTGGGGAAGGGGACACGGCGGTCCGAAGGCCCGCCTGGGAAGGCCGGGCTCCTGGCGCAGAGCTGGCGAAGGGCGCCTCGGGCCCGTGGGGCCGGCTGCAAGCGCCAGCTCGGCTCTCTCCGCCTTCGACCACAGACCCAGGTCTCGATCCCTGGGGCCGTGCTAAGATGACCCAGGCCTGGGGCGCCCTCAGATCTGCCCGCCGCCCTGGGCTCCGACACCGGAGGCCAAACCCTGAAAGGGGCAGTACTTGACCACCATGGCTGGGGCAGAGGGGAGGGCGAGGGGGCGTGTTATTCGCAATGGAAAGCCTGTGTTTCCAGGGCCGCCTTGAAAATACATCCCGGGGCAAGCTCCAGCTGCGCGCGGAGTAAAGAAGCCATTTGCAGACGTCTACACTCGCACCGGGAAGCTCTTTCACGTCCTTGTTTGGAGGTACAAAAACAGCCCATGCCGGGACACGCGCTCTGGGCTGGGTAGGAGTCCCTGCCTTCTTTGTCCAGGCGCTGCCTCCCTGGGGCCACACACATTCCTCCGGGTCCTCAATGTCCCGGACACGATCTTCCTACGTTCTCCCCTCTCGCCCCACAATGAAACGGTTCTGCCCGCCCCGCTTCGCTTCGGGGCTGACACGCTTTCCCAAAGCCCGCAGGGTCCAAAGAGAGCAGAGAGAGGGCTGCAAATGTCCTAGGCGGGAAACATCTAGAGCCCAACGGAAATGCCCCAAAACAATGTCTTAAACTAAAATCTCTTCCCCACACCAGGTTGGGGCGCCCGCACGCGCGCGCGCGCACACACACACACACACACACACACACACCCTTCTCTGCTGGGTTTAGTCCTTTCTTTTGCTGGAATTAGAAAAATGTGGGGCGGTGGGGGGGGTGGTTGCGGAGAAAGGATCTCTGACAGCCCCACGGACGAATAATTTGAATAACTGTAGAAAAGGGTTGGGGGAAACTTTAAAAACCTCCCATCCTGACCCACCGGCAGCGGCAGCCGGCTTCGGACCCCTCCCCGCCAGCCCGTGACCCCCTCGGCTAATCACCCTCATTAGAAGCCTCATCACCGGCCTAATGAAAGCAAACCGTGTGGAAATCGCCGGTAAACAGTTGGGTCTGTGCTGTAATTAATTCAGTGTCTCTTTTAATCAAACTGAAAGGGAATCGGGCAGCGGCTTGCGGAGCCGTGACATCACCCCCAAAATCGGCCGGAGCCAATCAGCGTCATCACTCCGGGGACACGTGGGCGAGTCCCCTTTAAAAAACACACACACACACACAACACAACGGGAAAAAAAAAAAAACAAAAAAAACCCAGCCCCAAAGTAAAAGTGACACAAGTTCATTTTTTAAAGGAAGGGGGGGAGGCGAAGGCGCGCGCGGAGGACGCGCTGAGAGCTGCGACCGCGGGGCCGGAGGCGCTGTCCTCGGTGCTGACCGGCCCCCGGAGCGGAGGGAGCGCGGCGACAGGCCCTCCCTGGCCAGGTGGAGCGTCATGCGCCGCGGGCCGCCGCCGCCGCCGCCGCCGCCGCTATCCGCGGTGCTGACGCCTCCAGGTGCGCTCCGTTCCGCCGGCTAGTAGCGCGGCTCCGGCCCGCTGCTCTCCGCGGTTCTGACCCCGCTGCCCTCGGCTGCTGCTAGCCTGGAGGAAGCGTGCGGCTTGGATTTTTTAAAGCCGTTCTTTATTTAGATTCCAACATCCTCGCATCTCTTCTGTGCCAAAGGGGCGCCCAGGCCGTCCATCTCCCCCTTTGCTCTCCCCAACTTGGCGCACCCTCCCTCCCATTCCTCCCTGACACTCCCACCACCCCCCCTCGGCTCGGCAGCTCGGCGCGATGCTGCAGAAGACGCGCTGAGCCCTTTTGGATCTAATGCGCAGAGGAGGTTGGCCCAGAGCTCCCCGGCTCCCCCAAGGCTGAACTCCGTCCAAGGTGCCCGCAGGCTCCCTGCCCGCCTTCCCCATGCCAGCCCGCAGCTAGGGGCAGGGGCAGCGGCGGCTGGGGTTGGGGGTGGGTGGGGAGCTTTTGGGGAGGACAGGTCGCAGCTTGGCTATGGAAGGCTCCAATGGCTTTGGGATCGACTCCATTCTCTCCCACCGCGCGGGCAGCCCCGCCCTTCCCAAGGGGGACCCCTTGCTTGGGGACTGCCGCTCGCCCCTGGAGCTGAGTCCGCGTTCGGAGAGCAGCAGCGACTGCTCTTCACCAGCCTCACCGGGAAGGGACTGTCTGGAGACGGGCACCCCGCGGCCTGGCGGGGCATCAGGCCCAGGTTTGGACTCTCACCTGCAGCCCGGGCAGCTCTCGGCCCCAGCCCAGTCGCGCACCGTGACCTCCTCCTTTCTGATCAGGGACATCCTTGCCGACTGCAAACCACTCGCGGCCTGTGCACCCTACTCTAGCAGCGGGCAGCCAGCCGCCCCTGAGCCTGGGGGCCGTCTTGTGGCCAAGGCTGGGGAGGACTTTAGAGACAAGCTGGACAGAAGTGGCAGTAACGCTTCGTCGGACTCTGAGTATAAAGGTAAGAAAACGGGAGGAGAAAACTTGGGGGGGCGCAGACTACATTTCTGAGAACAGCTATATTTCTAAAAACACACAGGGACAAGTACGTGCTCACTTGGAGCTCCCTGGGGCCCAGGCCGAACCTTTTGGTCTTGTTTGAACCTGTAAGCTGGTCCCATGGCTATGCCTTTGAGCAAAAGAGTCCGGTGGAGAAAGCGGAAGAGGGATACTGTGTCCCCAGGAGAGAGTCCGCAAAATGCACAAAACCAACTTTCTAAACTTCACCTGGGACCACTTTTCCAGGAGCACTGGTGGGCAGGAGCAGGTTCCTCTCAGGCTAGTGGTTTTCTGGGAAAAAATATCTTGCAGAACCAATGGAAGATCCAGAGGGTTCTGCTTGAACGGCCTTTTAGAAGAGTGAAAACCTAGCAGGATATTTCCTTAAGAGCCTTAAGAACAGTCAGAATTTCCCCCCTTTAATCTGAACTTCCAGGCGGGAAGACAAACTAAGCTTTCTCTCCCGTCGGGCCCCAGTGGGCCCTGGGAATCACGCGAAAGAAAGGCTCACTTCAAAGTAGAAACAGCAGCCAGGCGGCCGGTCAGTTCAGAGGTCTGGTGGAGAGGGGAGGACCCTGCGCCCACCCAATGGTTCTCACTGAATTTGATTTCAAGTGCATCGAGCACACGCGAGCAACCAACATCAGGTTGTGCATGGGACCCGGGGCCTCTCGAGTGATCAGCCCCACTTCCCTATATTGGAATCGGGACCCCTGCGTTCGCCTTTTCACCTTATGAGAATCGAATCGTTTTTCTCTTGTTCCTTTGACATCCCTTCTTGACCAGGAAGTGGAGATGGGGATTAAGAGGAAAGGGGGAAGGAAGGGAGGAAAGAAGAAAGAAAAGAATTCCTAATTTTGTGTCTCACCCCCAGCCACCACCTTGGTGAGGCCAGGGGTATAACATTCTTTCTAGGAAGAGGTCAGAAGGCAGGAGGAAGGGAAGGAGCCTCAGGGTGTCAAGGGAGAAAGCCCCGTGTCCCCATCCAGCAGAGAACTAGGGGCTGGCAGCCCTCTTTCGGTCTTAGAATTAATTCCGGGAAACGTTTTCACGAGACAAAACTTCCCGAATAAAGGCAACCTCTTTATTGTCTGGGGAGCCTTGCACCTGCTGGACCCTATTTGTACTGTGGCTTCTCATGAATTTAAGGGAAGCTCATTTAACACCCTCCTCCCAACTAAGAATTCATCTCTGGACGAGCCCTGACTACAAACCGAAACCCATCTGGGGCCCCACTCCGCATCTCACCGCCCTCCACTCCCCCACACAAACTGCCCAGTCTCCTTCAGACTCCCCGGGCCGGCTGTGCCTAGAAAGAGGGCTGGCTGAGCTACAGAACCCAGAAAGGAGGTCCGGAGGCTTGTGACCCAAAGGCCCTTGCCCCTTCCCCTGGGGCCTGTTTAGAGGCAAAGAAAACTTGCCTTGGAGAAAGATAGGAGGTGGGAGGTGGGTTAGGCAACGTAAACATACATTTATATCATCGGGGTTTATTATTTATAATTCTCAACGACACCCCAGCTTTATGGTTAGAGTAAGGGACGAGAATCCTGCGGCTGCTGGTGGTCAAAGAAATTTCGGCTGTTGTCTCCTTTTATTTCTTTGCCCGTAGGTGGGATTTTGAGGCGAGATTTCGTTTAAGATAATTGGAATATCAATTTTCTTCTCCTGTCCCTGATGATATCTGATCAGGGAGGTGATGAGGGCCGGCTATCCACATATCACTTAAATAGGTTTGGAGCAGGGGGGGGGTGAAGTTCTTCCTCACCCTGCACTCCCCCCCTCCCCCCCAGGCACTGCTGTCTTTGCACTTACAAAGCTCCAGGGTGAAAACGAAAGTGGAAACACGCACCTCTAAGACAATGTCTGGAGCGGTTCTCCAAAATGTGGAGGCGAGTTTTTCAGGGCCCGCGTTAGGAAACCTTGCTGAGAGACACACATACACTCCGAGTGCGCCAGCCAGCCAGTCGGCCGGGTTGGGCATCTAAGCAATTCAACTACCCATCTACCTTCCCCGCTAAGAATAATTTCTTCCAAGGAGGGTACAGAGGAAAGGTCACTTCCATCCTGAGTTTTGGGCATCAAAGGCTCCTCAAATATCACACGGAGAGGAACTGAAACCAGGCTTTGAAGTCAGGCAGTCTGCCGCCAGGTCCCGCCTGCTAGAGCCAATGTCCGTGGAGAAATCAAGCCAGCGCTTTGCTCGAGCAGGCTGGGTCGGTGGGCCCAGAACTCTGGGACACTGAGGTGGCCTCCAGATCAGAGTTCGGGACCCCATTGGGCTGAGGCTGCTCTGGAGGCTGAGGCTGAGCTGCAAGGAGTGCGGACCCAAAGCTTCAGCCGGTGCCGAACAGGGATTAGAGGAAAGCGCAGAGTATCCACCCGTTTTTCCTGACATCACAAATTCAACTCTCCACCCCCACCTCAGCCCTGAGAAGTTGGGGATTTTCACAGTCCGGGCATTTCCATCAAAAAGTAAGGTTTCCATGATCGGGAATTTGAGATTTGAAAAATAGTTTCCTCACACTTGTTTCAACTTTACCTTCAGGCACAGACGAACCCAAATTTCGCCCATCCCAACACACCTCCTGAGGTGGCCGTGACAAAGGTGGCCTCAGCTGGGGGTGGGTGGGCCGGGAGGGACCCGTGCAACAGCCTGATGGAGGCGGGAGGGAGAGAGGGAGGCAACGGGCGCCGTTTCTCGGGAGCCAGCCCGTCTCCCTGCCTGCCTGCCTGCCTGCCTGCCTGCACCGGGTGCCCGGCCTTCCCGGCTGAGAACCTCTGCCTTTCCGGCTGAAAAGTCTCGCTCCCTGGTGGCTCAATTAACCGGATTATTGTTTCCTACAGAGAGAAATCAACTTGCGTTCAGCTGAACCCTGTCACTGCAAACGCCACGCACAATGAAACTCACCATAAAATAAAAATGAGAAAAAGAGGGGAAGCCCCAGCTCGCGCAGCCAGTTTGGGGGACATGGTCTTTTGGGAGGTAGTGTCACTTTAGGGAGAGAAGGAGGGAGGGAGATGACGGAGTTTGTTCTATCGAGTGCCGTGCGCCCAGAACCAAGGTGCTTTGGGGGATAAAAGACACCACCCCTGTCCGCTCCATTCGTGAGCCTCGGGAGCGGGGCCCCTGCCGGGCGTCACCGAGGGGCGGAAACACACGACGGTGGGCGTCGTACGGACCGGGAGACTCGGTTGGCAGCGCTGCGCGCATCCGAGGGGCGAGGGGCGAACGCGCCGCGGAACTTCCCCCGCGCCTCGCGCTCGCGGCCGCGGCGCCCCGCGCTCAGCCCTCGGCGGCGCAGTTCGCAGGTAGCTTACGGACGGGGAAGCGATCGCCACGGGTCCGCAGCTCGCGGGGTCCGGCGAGGCGTGCGGACGATTACTTATTTCCTAGGCCAACGGTTCGCTGCGGGGCGATCGGGGTTTTGTCTCTCCACGCGGGTTTTCCTCCGCACATTAGGGCCCCCGGCTTCCTCCCTTCCTGGTCCGCATGCGGCCAGAAAAGCGGCGTGCAGCTGCGGGCCACAGGCCCGCACCCCTGGGCGCGCACCGAAGCGGCCCACCCGCTGCAACCCAGGGCCCCTCCCCTCCCCCGCGGCAGCGCCACGCGGTCGCTCCGCTCCGTCGCGGTTACTCCGTTTGTCCCTCCAGGGAGCGCGGCGGAGAGCGAGCGGGTCGAGTGCTCTCGGGCCCTCGCTCTGGGTCGCTGGTCCCCGGAAGTCTCAATCCTCCGCCGCCGCCGCCGCCAGGGTGCACGCCCCGGTTTCGGGGCCCCGGAGGTCCCGCCTTCCAGTGGCTTTACCGCGCGGGCCCACCCGCCGGAGCGCGGCGGGGCCACGGCGGCGGCCGGGAGCCGCGTTTACGCGAACCGGCCGGGCCCGCGGCTGGGGCGGGAGGGCGCCCGCGGGCGGGGGCCGAGGCCCGGGCGCTGACGCGCCGCCGTGTCTCCGCAGTGAAGGAGGAGGGAGACCGCGAGATCTCCAGCTCCCGGGACAGCCCCCCGGTGCGCCTGAAGAAGCCGCGCAAGGCCCGCACGGCCTTCACGGACCATCAGCTGGCGCAGCTGGAGCGGAGCTTCGAGCGGCAGAAATACCTGAGCGTGCAGGACCGCATGGAGCTGGCCGCTTCGCTCAACCTCACGGACACGCAGGTCAAGACCTGGTACCAGAACCGCAGGTGAGGCCTGGCTGCGGGGTGGGGGGCGCACAGGGCCCTCCCTTCCTTCCTAACCACCCCTCCATGGGACCCACCAGTCTGGGGCCTGACGCTGAGGGAGGGCCTCCGAGCTCTCCCTATTGTGCAAAAGTAAGGAAGCCGTGGCCTGGAGGAGAGAAGGCCTTGCCCCAAGTCCACAGTGAGGGAAAGCGCCAGAACAGGACTGGTCTCCAGCGCCCAGTCATCCCCTCCAGGACGGAAGGACAGACAGACACATGGGCCAAAAGAGCGTTCCAGGTCCTGTCCCCACCCCAGTCGGCGTCTTGTCTTGATGCCCGCAGCGGGACCAGCCTGAGCCCGTACTGGGGCTGCGGAGCTCCCCTAGTGAGAGTGCCAGGTCAGGGGAGGGGTGGTGGCCTCAGTGTCCAGAACGGGGTTGGGGGAGGGGAGGAACCAGTGCGCAGCCCTGATGTGTGTGTGTCCGGCACTGTCTGCGCTCCTGGGGCCTCCTCAGCCTTTCCAGTCCTGAAACCCAAGGAAGGAACAGACCCAACCCGGGCTCCTTGGGGACAGGGTGGCTGGCAGATCGGTGTTGGGCACTGGTCTAGAACCCGGTGTCTCCTAGCCTCCCTCCACAGTACATTCACAGGACGAAGACACTCACACGCACAGACGCACATACCCTGACACAGCTTACACAGTCACACACTCACACACACTCAGTGGAGGCTGGAGTGGTGCTTTCCATAAACAAGCCTCAGAACACATCTTCCCATTAATAATAAATACCGATTACTGCTCCGGGCATCAATAATTAAGGCCCGTTACAGTAATTACACAATTATGATGACGATGAATAATTCAGGGAGGGAAACGCGGTTGGTGTGGCTAAGCCTGCCTCGGTGGGACCGGCCGTGGCCGTGGCCGGCTGGCCCAGCCTCACTAGCCAGGTGCACCCAGGGGTCCCGGCTGAAGCTCAGGCAATGAACCAGCAGGGCCTCGACTTCCTTGCCTCCCCCAAAGCCCCGTGGACACTTGGCTGGTGGTCTCTGAGTTCGGGGCCACACCGTGGGCGCGGGGCTCCTCCCAGGCCTCGGAAGCTGGGTGCCGAGGGCAGCGGGTGTGGCTGAGAAGGTGTGTGCACCCGACTCCAGCCGCGTGCTTGCACAGAATCACCACCGACTCTCTGCGGCCACGCGCCCCTTTCTGAGGCTAGGGGACCGGCTTCTGCCGTCCAGCCTCCTGCCCCCAGATCCTCTCCCGGTGGTCACCTTCCTAAGTCCATCCCCTGGGGCAGAAACGTGGGGTGGGGGGGAGCCCCAACACCCAACTCCAAGGGGCCCCTGCATCCCTGGAGCAGAGTGAGGTGAGGTGAGAACCTGGTCTTTGGGGTCAGACAGCCCGGCCTCTACCTCTTTGGAGACCAACTCTTAAACGGCCCACGCCTCAGTTTTCTTATCTGTAAAATAGGAATAATAGCCATGGAAGGCCGGTGTAAGACGGAGGAGCCCATGCACTTAATGGTGCCTGGCACTCCGCTACTGATGAACAAACAAATTCGTGCGATCCCTCTTGGCTTCCCTGCAGGCGCTCTGGGCCCGGCACTCGTGAGGGGCAGGGGACTTGGGGCGCCACAGCCCTAACCCCGCCGAACGCGTTTATTTTGGTCCCTAGGACTAAATGGAAGCGACAGACGGCAGTCGGGTTGGAGCTACTGGCGGAGGCAGGCAATTACTCAGCGCTCCAGCGGATGTTCCCGTCGCCTTATTTCTACCCGCAGAGTCTAGTTTCCAACCTGGATCCCGGCGCCGCCCTGTATCTGTACCGCGGGCCCAGTGCGCCACCCCCCGCCCTGCAGAGACCTCTGGTGCCCCGCATCCTCATCCACGGACTCCAGGGCGCCAGCGAGCCGCCCCCGCCGCTGCCCCCCCTGGCCGGCGTCCTGCCCCGCGCTGCGCAGCCTCGGTGAAGCGCCCGCCAGCCTCCCCGGGGCTCTGCGTGGGCCTCTTCCGCCTGCCTCTCCGAGGGAGCGGGATTTCAATGCCCCTTCCCCGGGGCCCCCTGGCCGGCCCTCCCTGGAGTCCCCCAAAGGGCCAGATGCCAAGTCTCCTGGGGCCCGGACCCGGACTGAGTCTCCCTAACCCTCCTCGGCGTGCTCTGTCCTGGCCACGCCATCAGGGAGCCACTTCCACTCGCAGGATGTACATACAGGCCCCCACCCCTGGCCGGCTCCCCAAGGCGCCCCCCCTGCACCTCCTTGGGTGCAGGTGGGGGCGACCCCGACGCTGCACTCTCTCCCGCCGCCCCCCATGCTCCAGCTGCACACCCAGCCCTCTCCCCGCACCCCTACAGGCGGAGGGGAGTGTGGAGCCCTCCTCCCAGTGCCCAGGCCCGCGGCAGACCTGTACATACGGTGTGCAAAGTATATATGAAGTTATTTATTCGTGACCCATGAGCCCGTGACCGTGTCCGTGAATCAGTGAGTCTGTGGCCTGTGCCCTCTTCCCTCCCAGGCGAGGCAGGAAGGGGTCAAGGGGGCTTGCCCACCACCCCGACGCCCAGCCCCCACCTCCAGCCTCCGTCCGGGGGCAGGCAGGCCCTCGGGTTCTCTCTCTTTTTTAAATGTCGAAATAAACTTCTTACAAATGACCACGCGCCTGTCCGCGCTCAGCCCTTCTTTCCCACCCCTCCTTAAGATCAACTCTCCCCTCCTGGGACCCGGCCTCCTTCCTCCCTCAACAAGGACATTTTTTTTTTTTTGTCCCCCTCTCTTCCTTGGCGCTGTGGTGGGGGTGGGCAGGGGCCCGGATTGGACTCGTTGGAGCCACCAGGCAGGGGCCTCCTCCCTACTCCACCCCAGCCTCAGTCTTCCTGCCTCTACAGTGAGGCGAGCCCGCTGCTCCCTGTGCCCCCCTCCCCACCCCCTTCCTCTCCATCTGGTTCCTATGCGCGCTCCCAGCCGGTCCCGGGGGCCGGAGCGGGGGCCGGAGCCTGGGCTCGCTCGGCTGCGGACCGGGCTGCGGTGCCCTCGCTGAGCCGGCTCATCCGGCCGCAACAAGGGCGCCGGCAGCTGGCGACCGGCCCGCTGGGTGCGGGGCCGACAGATGGGCTCCGAGGCCGCTTTCCCCATCGGCCCCCTCCGCCCCGCGCCCCGGTCGCGCTCGGGCTCCGGACGCTCGCGGGCGCCCAGGCAGCCCCGGCCGCGAGCCGGCAGGACCCGACGAGCCTTCGCTGGGAGCCTGACGCCACAGCGGTAACCCTGCGTCTTTCCCCCTTTACCCTGGGAGTGCGCAGATGAGACCGCGAGGGGAGCCAAATCCCAGCGTCTGCCCCGAGCCCCAGCCAGCGGCTCCAGGATCTCAGGGGAGGGGCTTTAAGGCTGCAGCCAGACTCGAGGCCTCCAGTTCACGTTCAAAGGGCCAAGGTCACCTCCTGGGGCCGTTCCCTCCCTGGGGAGGTGGGCGCAGGTGCTCCCCTCCCACACACCACCTGCAGCTCAGGCTCGGGAGAGAAGACAGGCCCAGGGCTGCGACGTTTGGGGGCCGGGCGAGCCGAGCCTCCTACAGTTCCGCGGCAGGATGGCTCCGGGAGGAGGGCGGCCTCCTGGGGGAGGGGTGGGCGCATGTTTAAACTACTTCCCCCACCCCATGGGACCCTGCTACTGTTTCCTGCCCCTCCCCTCCCCACCCCCCACCCCTCCCAACTCCCTCACACCACTGCTTTTCTTCCCTGGGATGGTGAGGGTATTATTCTAATTTTGCAAAATGCACAGCAGCTAATTAAGTCAAGGAGCCTCTCGGCTTTCGAGTTCTTTTGCATGTGAATGGGGGTTGGTAAATCCCCAGCTCTGGCTATGCTGGGGGGCGAGGGGAGACTGTCCCCAACTCAGGGTTAATGAAGTGGGAAAGGACTCTCTCATAGTCTCCTGCAAACAAAACCCCCCATGCAACAAACCCAGCCCAAATCCTACATGGATTGACTTAAGCCCAGGGGATAAGTGCTTTAAATTAATCTCATTGAATAAGAATGAGACCAAACAAAACTCTTTAAAATCATATTAAAAATCTATCAAAGGACAACTTGCACTGGTGTGCTTTTCATTTTGTGAAAGTGAAGGAGGTAGAGCAGAGCAACTACCCTTACGTTTACACAGCGGCAGTGTAAACCGCAGACACATTCTCAGCTATGTAATTGTCCTTGTACAGAGGCGACTTCATATCTTACATTAATGAAGAACAAGGCTTCCCTACAAGTTTATAATTACAATATTTTAAATTGTCCCGCACTTCCCATCTGTAATAATAACTACAACCTTTGCGGTGAGGTGGGTTTCTGCTTTCATCCGTTTAGAAGGCTAAATTGGCTTCTCTGTTCCCAACCCCGGGGCTGGGCGAACTCTTTTTTTCAAACACAAAGAGGGAGTGACTGTGAGACCCCCAGCGGGCAGAACAATAGACAGGGTCCCAGGAGGCGTCTTCTCTGCTCAGGCAGCGACCCGCCCCAGTCCCTCATAAACCCGGGCTCCACGAGTTGGGGGGGGCGGGGAAAGTTTAAAAGAAGTTGAGAGTCCCCTGTGAGCCTTGTTACGAGGATTCTGGACATTTCTGAAGAGTCTAGCTGATTCTAAGGGTGCCCCACGCAGGCAGGTCTTGCTCTGAATTGTTCTCACGGGCAGAGCAGATTAAGAGATAAGGTGAGGTGGTCACGCAGGCAATTTAACAAGACCCGTTAGGTGCCCTTTTTGGGCACGGCCCCTTGTCCAGTGGAAAAGCGTTAAATTCCTGTCTCATGGAAGCAATGCTTGGAGCCTAATGGCTTTCCCTGACTTCGTGTAGAGGGCCGCAGTGCTGACCAGCAAGGTCACTAGCAGCTTGAGATGCACCTGCATTAAGGGGCTCTCCTTTACTCCCCTCTTCCCTAAATCTCACCTCCCTTCACTAAAGGGGGAAAAAAAAAAAAGATCAAAGGAATCCACCGGGCTTTGTCAAAATGTCCTTTGCTGAGCTCTGGTTGGCCCCTAGCTTCTCCAAGAGTGGAAGAGGCCGTGTGCATTGCATCAGCGCTGACTTAATCACTCGCCAAGGGCTCTGTGCCCTTCGGTGGGTGAGAACGGAGGCCCCTCTGAAGAACGGCGGCCCCTCTGAAGAACGGCAGCCACGGAGAGCTGCAAACATGAAGATGTTTTGGATGCAAAACAAGCACCCGACAAGCCCGTGGGGGAAACAAAGCTTTAGGCTGCAACACTCCACGAAATGTCCAAATTCTCAGGGCCTTTAAAGGCGGGGATCAGGCTGGGACAGAGAACACAGAGAAGTTTGGGAAATCAGAAAAATGAGGGACAGTTAAGAATACACACAAAATTAGAATATGTACAGTGGAATTAGGCTAAAGCTTTGCCTAACTGATGCTTGAAACGCATAATCTGGCAAGAGCCATAATAGGAGAAAGAGACTTATTTTAAGGTTATTTAAATTTAGATAATATTAACCCTAAATCTGTTAAATCCGTGTTTCTTTATTAACTGGGGGTAATGTATTGATTCCACTTAGAAACAGGCCCATGAAGCATCTATGGCAAGAAACCCTCACCTAAATGTTTGCAAATTAGGCTGAAGTTCCATCTCTGAATTTGAGTCCCTCACACACTTTGCCAGGAAGGTTACCGCCCACCTCCCCCAGGAATGCAGGGCCAGGATTCGACCTCTGGAGGAATGAGTGCATGTGGGGAGGGGGTTAGGGAAGCAGGGTTTCTCTTTGATCCTCCCCAATCATGGCCATTAATCCTGTTTCTCACACAGCTGGGTTTTGTCTGTAAAGTTTGATCCCTCCTTTTCTCATCCAAATCATGTGAACCATTACACGCGGAAATAAAAGAAAGGTGGCAGATTTCCCCTGAGGCCAGCTTGACAAGTGCTATAGGGCTTTATTATTATTGTTGTTGTTAGAAATTTCACCAACTGTCCCTATGAATTCATACGTGACAGGCCGTGGGGAGAAGGCCACATCTTCCCTCCCGCAGAGGATTAGCGCTCACTGGCTCACACTCGCCCTCTCCCCGGGGCGCTGGTGTGGGTGTGAGCTATGCCCCACTACCAGGGGGCGTCGGAGGCAAGGACCCTGAGCCCTCTGTGGACCCTGCAGACGGCCCATCTTGCACCACTCTCGACCTGCTCCTGTGGATCTGGGGGTTTTCGAAGCGGGGCCTCATCGCAGGAACTGGAAGAGGACTTCCGAAGGCAAGACAGAAGGTGGAGACAACAGAGTCCCGGCAGAGACGTGCGGAGCTGGAGCCCTTCCCCTTCGGACGCCTCCGGAATCCCCGTGTCCCAATCTGACAGTGGGCCATCAGTACGCCCCCCCCCGGGGGCCGCTTTCAAATCTGGGGCGGGGGTGGAGTGGGGAACACAGTGGGAGAGGGGCGGCTGTGGCCTAGGCCACGCTACAAGGGCCCCCGGAACCCCAGACTTGAAGGCAAGATGGGATTCAATGGGAGAAAAAGCTCAGGAGACTGGTGCCTTTTGACTTCAAAGGCAAAGCATAAAAAGGCATAAATAAAAAACGCGCCAGTAAACCCATCAGCCATGAGACAGGAAGGTTTCCGTGGACATAAAAGAGGCGGCCCAGGCGCGGGAGTGCGACGCGGGGTTTGGAGCTGCCTGCGGACGGGACCCGGGGTCTTCCGACCCACAACCAAAACCTGTCAGTCCTCTGAACAAAGCACTTGTACATCGAGAAAATGTGATTTTTTTCTCTTTAACAAATTGCATCCCGGTTTAAAAAACCCTATATTATAAGATTCACGATAAGCAATGTGGCGACAGGGGAACAGGAGTAAAACTCTGAGACGCCTGCAGGACCCGGTCAGCAGCGCGGCCCTCCCGCCGCCGCTCACACCACCAGGCTCTTACTGAGGCTCTTGCTGGAGGCCACGCAGGGGAGGGGCAGTGGGCGGCGCTGGTGCAGTCACGGCTGGTGGTCTACACCACGCTGACCCCCGCTGCCTCCGGGATAAGCACCGTGGCTTCGCCGGGTCTGGGCCTGGTCTGCAGGGAAAGGCGGCACCAGGCTTTCCCACAATGCTCGCCTGACAAGAAGCGGGCCTCCGGGATCCGCCCCGAGCCCCAGGCTTGTGGAGGCAAAGATAAAAACAAAAAGCAGAAAACTCTTTTGGGGAGTCTTGCTGTCCCCCAGTAGGTCTTTCTGGGTTTTTCCATTTCACGGAGAGCATTTCTTCTTTTCTCCCACGGCCGAGGCTGGGCGCCTGCTGCAGACGGCGCTGCGTGGTGGGCTGTCGGGCGCCGCGTGTTTGTTTTGCTTTTTGACCTTGGCGACGCCGGCCTCCATCCCACTTGAGTATTCTGAACGCAAGATTTCAGCAAGGCGGTGTTTACTCCGGGTCTTCTTATGAAGGTCAGGCCTGAAGAACAGTAACAGCAGAGGGGGGAAAAGAAACTTTATTATTTTTTTTCTTTCCCATTTGGAAAGAGGCTGATGGCAGCTGGTTCCGAGACTGTGGAACTGACATTTTTGTATTAACAGAAGTACAATCCCTTCAATAGTGCTTGTTTTGATATTCTATGCACCAGAAGATTAGATACGGTGCTGACAGATTTTCATAACGGTGGCAAAATATCATGGCATTTTTAAAAGTGAGGCTTTGTTCTGTGTTGTTTTCATGGAAAAAAAAGAACGATACACACTCACACTCTGATGGCAAATGAAGTGTATGATGCAGCAGTTTGCCAACG
This sequence comes from Proteles cristata cristata, assembly GCA_017311185.1. Lineage (NCBI taxonomy): Eukaryota > Metazoa > Chordata > Mammalia > Carnivora > Hyaenidae > Proteles > Proteles cristata. The sequence goes on from JAESUZ010003586.1 coordinate 112,704, forward strand.
GATGGGGGGAAACCCGCCTTGAAATTCAATGGCCTCTAGCGGTGAGAGCCGGCCAGCGACCATGGGCAAGGAAGCCCCGTGTAGTTCAAAGCCTCCTCCGGACAGGGGCCACACAGTGCCTGGGCTGGGGTGTCGGTCCCAGCCTCCTCTTCACTGACTGAAGAGCCTCCGGTAAACATTCCTGACCTTGAAAACCCCAAACCCAGGGTCTGCGGGGGCAGGCGGGACGGGCAGCTCTCCGCGGGCCACAGGCAGGGTGCGGAGCGAGGCGGGGGCTCCCTGCCCCAAGCCACGAGGAAAGTGCCAAAGGCTCAAAATCAACCTCCGACGCCGAATACCAGCAACTGTTTACAAGAGACTGAAGCCTCACCATTTGATCCGAAGCTCAGAGGGAGAAACTGGTAGAAGTTCAAGTACACACTATGAATATCCGGGAGTAAATGTTTCCCAAGAGAGGATTTTAACTCCAACAACAAGAGGGCCCTGGCCGCCACGCCCACTCCGCTGTGTCGGCAAGTCCCCCAACCGCCAGCAGTGGGCCCTTAGGTTCTTAGGAAAGGCACACATCACCCTCTGCAGAGTTGCAGCTTCTTTGTAATACTCGGGAGATCGGCTGGGCTAAAGTTGTGGTCAAAATAGAACGGAACGCCCTTAAAGCTCAAGAATTAGCAACAGGACCGCTGCTGTGCTCGTGAGCTGCTGAGGGTCGGTGGCAGAGGCCGGTGGCAGCGTCGTCACTAGTGTAAGGCAATTACCCCGCATTACCCCACAGCTGTGGCGGGGCTCAGACAACCATGTGACAGGCCCAGCGTGGCTTTCTACCAGACACACAAGGGGAAACACGGTCACCCTCTGTTGGGAAACAAGATCTGAAAATCTTTTAAGGCTTAGAGTTTATCGTAAGCGTGCACGGAGGGGCGGGTGAGGACTTAGCGAGATTCGGGGCGAACGGGGGGGGTGCCTGCCGGGCGGCACGGCATCTCAGGCGCTCTCCGTGGGACGAGGGGGGCAGGCCAGCACCCTCGCCTCACAGACAAGGAAACTGTTCTGGAGGAGCGTGAAGTACCTCGCCCAAGACCGTCCAGCTCGTAGGTGCAGGCGCAGAGATGCGCACACAGGTCACTCGGGCCTGCGCTCCTCCCGCCAGGCCGCTGGTCCAGGGCCGCACAACTCGGAAGGTCTGGCAGGAGCGGGGGTGGCAGAGAACCACAGTCTGACGGGAGGGGGGTTCTGCGGTCACATGGGGATGCCGCAGGGGGCAGAGCGAGCAGAGTCTGGATGGCGGAGGAGTGAGGAGCAAGTGGGGACAAAGAGGAGAGCTGGCGGTGAAGGAGGTGCCAGGCCTGGAGCCTCAGTTTCCTCATCTGAACAATGGGGACGACACTTTGAACAAAGCTCATAGGTGCGGGGGGATCAAAGATGACGCGCAGTGATGGCTAGCATGTGGCTTTCGGTCAATCAGTTAAAAATGAGGAAACTGAGGTCTGGAGACGCCAACCAAGCGCCTCCCCCAAGGCCACACAGGAGGCAGGCCTGCCGCCGGGGGCCCTCGATGCCCAGGTCCGGGCGCCTGTGGCTGCATGCCCCTCTCCTGCAGGGCAATCATCTAACGCCCCGGGCCCTGCCTGGGGTGGCCCGTGGGCCCCACCTGGGGGCGGGGCTGGGGGGGCTGGCGCGTGGCTGGCAGGCGGCAGGAGCCAGGCCTGCAGCTGTGGGCACTGAACTTGTTCCAAACTGAAGGCTGCCATTCTTGTGCGTGTAGTTTATTTTTAGTCGGGCTACATGACAGACGGAGTGAGAAGGTTCTGACAGGAAGAGGTGCCGCTTCTTCCCCGTTTGAAGCCAGGTACTCACAATGTGTATAATTTTAAATCTAACAACCCGAGTTTCAAAATATGTAAAATTTCAGTCAGAATACCCTCCTCCTCAGCATCGGCTCCACCACTTCCGTGACGGCTCCTGCCACTGCTAAAGCACAATAAATACCCAGAACCTGGCTGGGGCGACTGATACCCTACTCGGCGACAGAGCGGGCACAGACAGCCGAGGCGGCACACCCCCAGCCGCGGGCGCACCGACGGGCGGTCCTGCAGACGGGGCCGGAGGGACGGCTCGGGGGACCACCCCGGCGGGGGCACCACACGGCACCCTCCCGCCCCTCCCCAGACACACACAGCTGGGGCCCGGGCAGCACCAGGTCCCGTCTGGTGGGTACAGGGGGGCACTGAGGAGGCAGGCTTACTGAGGACCTCCGAGTCCACACCTGGCGTAGGAAGCACATCTGGGAGACGGTCCTGCCTGCCTTCAGCTTTTGATCTCAAAACGCCCTCGCTATCTTGCCGTCTCCTTCTGGGCAACGTACTTCCGACCCAGGACCCTAACCCGAGCTCCGAGGCTCCGGGTGGTCCAGAGAGAAAGCAGGGCTTCACCTCCCAGACCCAGACCCGCTCCCCAGGACGCGGACCTCAGGGTGGGCCCTGCAGGGGTCTCCCTGCCGCTGGGGGAGCAGCGGGACCCAGCTCGCGGTCTGCCGTTGCTTTGTCCGGAGGCCCGGTGCCGAGACGGCAGAGTACAGATGGGAAGGTGGAAGGTCCTGAACCCAGGCCCGCGCCGGGCGCATGTGGCCTCTCGGTGCCTTCTTCTGCCAAGCTGCGCTTCTCCCAGGGACTTGCCAACTTCCTCGCCCTCCTTGCCCTCCAAATACTCAAACCCCTCTCGAATGGACTTCCCAGTCCACTGGAGTAATCCCGCAGTTACCAAGCAACAGATCAGTTTATCTAACCACAGGGAACTCCCTTGTAGTGAAGGCTGAATAACCCCCCTTGGTTACCAGGCTGGATTACCCGGCAGGACGGGCAGATGCCACTTTCACTGCCAATAAGGTGAAATCACAGCCTAATTAGTAAATCAATATGCCCGTTGGGTGACCACTGCAGAAGAGGGGCCTCAGGACCTTCTCCTGCCTTAACTGACAGATTCACGGAAGGCTGCCCCAGGTAGGAAGCCGCCTCGGCTCAGGTTTGTGTTCACGGCATCCTTCTACAGGACAGAGTTGTTCACCTGATCTTCTTTAATTTATGCACTGTCAGGCCAATCGATATTTCCTTTTACGTTTTACAGCTTTAGGATCACGCTCAGAAGAGTCCTCCTCATCCCAGCATTTAAGAATGTTCAAGCAGGGGTGACGGGGCAGCTCAGTCGGCTAAGCATCCGACTCTTGTTTCAGGTCAGGTCATGATCTCCCAGTTTGTGGGATGGAGTCCCAGATGGGGCTCGGCGCTGACAGCGGGGAGGTTGCTTAGGATTCTCTCTGTCCCCCTCTGCCCGCCTCTCCCCTGCTAATGCTTGCTCTTCTCTCTTTCTCTCAAAATAAACAAACATTAAAAAAAAAGCCTCAATCATATTTTCCTGTAGCCTGCTACTACCTTAACTCCATCTAGATTCTATTCTGGTTTAACTATTCCTTCTCAACAGCTGTCCAACATAGTCACTGGACACTAAGTCTGCTCCCCAGGACTTGAAATGCACCCCTGTGACTCTTCCAGACACTCAGAACACTTTCTGTAGGCGATACTTGAAGAGATGATGAGGATGACGATGGCCAACACTACAGAGGTCTACCAGATGTATCAAAACACGTGAGCAAATTCCACTCACGTGGGTGGCAAAGGGATTTAAAGATAAAAGAAGTCAGTCTTTCACACTGGCCACCTGGAATAATAATTCTACCACTGACACTCACCGGGCATTTACTGCGGGCCAGGCGTTGTTCTTGGCACCAGACGGGTATTCAACTCACTTACTTCACTCACAACCCCACGAAACACCTACGGTAACTCCCTTGCGTTATTGGTAAAGGAATGGAGACACGGGGAGGGAGGTGGCGCCCAGGGTGACAAACCGGTGACAGAAAAGCAGGGACTCCAGTCCCGGAAATCTGACCTCATGACTTGTGCACTTAACTACTGGGCTGTTAAGTGTCCGTCAAAACAAGAAGCAAGTCTCCCGCACAAGATTATTTTTACACCAAGACAATGCCCACGCTGTCTCAGAATTTCAGAGACTCCTGGCGGCCCCAACAAGTGCATCTTAAAAGTGACGGTTGGATTAACTTGGGCGAAAAACAGCAGCTTAAAAAAAATCGCACGATTTGTTCAATTCCTTCATGGACAAAAAGAAACCCATGTAAGTATACTTGCAGTGGAAGCCTGAAGGGTATAAAAATGTGACTCAAGGTTAACTTGGATTGTGGGCTTACGGGTGATTTCTAAGCTTTTCTCTACTTCCTGAATTTTTACAATGAACAAGTGTTATTTTTACAATCACAAAGAATAGCATATTCATTTTAGAAAAAAAAATCAAATGGTAGAATTTTGCCCTATGCCACCAAAATATCAAAGTATTTTAATTTTTACTTATCAAAACCTTTTTGCCTTTGGCTTTTAGTTTGTTTGATTCTGTGAGATATTTCTCTCTTAGAACAGACAGAAACACAGACTGAGGAGTAAAACATACTTATTCTTTGATCTGAAGGATTCTGCATGTAAGCAAATGACCCAGGGACACAGTGAGACCCAACCCCCCGCCCCACACACACATACCAAGGACTCGGAGGGAAGCAAGCCCCCTAACCTTTCCCCCCAACTGGAAGAAAAGCCTGGGTCCTAATCGAGGCCAGCAGGACATGGTGATGCTATCAGAAGGCTTGAGAGGGACTCAAAAGTTTCCCTGTTCCCGCCTCGCCTTCATGGATGAAAGAAAGGCGGCACGGCATGTCTGCGCAAGGTTTTGGTGGCTCTCAGATGACAGAGTTAACAACTCCAAGGAGAATTTGACAGGCAGTCTGTCCGGTGCAGCCGAGGAGCTTAGGTAAGGAATCCGCGAGCACGGGTGGTAATTCAGCCTGCACGCTATCAAGCCTTTCACGGTCATTGGGGGAAAAAGCAGCTCTATCAAGCCTCCTTTAACCTGTGGCCGTGTTTCGGCACAGATGTAAGCTGGCAGGCGGACCGTTTAACGGGTGCTTTCTTTGTGGTCTCCTAGGACCAAACCAGCTTTAGCTTCTGTAAGACCACCAGGGCCCCAGAAGACACCCCACGCTGGGGTGGGGGGCCCTGTTGTGGCATGTGGTCGCTACAGAAGAATACCCGAAAGCGACTCTGTGGACACAGAGAGCGATGAACAGTGGGCTTGCGCCTTGCATCCAAGAACAAGACCCAGTGAAAAGCAGAGAAGAGCTCTGAGCCGCGGGCTGGGGGCAGGCATGCCGCCAGGCCACACAGGTCACAGGCAATCAATACAACGATGTTGTGACTGATTTTGCTGCCCGGCAGGGCGCGCACGATGAAAGAGGGCAGAGCTAACGTCCAGAGATAGCAGAGGCCTAAACGTGAAGAGTGGGATTAGAATCCCAGAAATGCATGGGAGCCTCAAGTGATGGAAACCGTGAGAGCGGCTCCGTCGGGACTTGGGCCCGGGCATCAGCAGGCAGGTGGCTGTGCTGGAGCGGGGGTTGGGGGGAAAGACAGGAAGTCCGACACTGGACGCCCGGCTTCGCCCCTCACCTAGCCAATGTCCCTGTGGAGTCAACAGCTCTCTCCAAGCTTAGCTGTCCCCCATGTCAGAAAGTGCCTCCACCCACAGGCCTAATGAGCATGTCAGAGTGCTCGCCACACTTTAATTCTCTGCGACAATAGGAAGATGGAGAAATACCAAGTGGACGTAGAAACGACGAGGCGGATCGGTGACCGGGCTGACCGTATCCTGAACGTGCCGCCTGAGATTGATAAGCTCGGGGCAGCACTTCAGCACCAAACCCCAGAGCTCAGCCCTGTGGGCCCGTCCTGTTTGACATTATTGATGCCTTGGATGATATTATGAGGCATATTTATCACATGTGCAGATGAAAAGCAGCCTGCAGGGACAGCGGCCACCCTGGATGACAGAACACCTGCAACACCCCGGCAGGCCAAGGGGACAGCCTCGGGTAAAGGTGAAACGGCACGGGGCACGTGCCTCGCCTTGCTCTTGAGGTGAAGTAGTGGGGCAGCCTGAACTCTCACATGCAAACAAGCAGGGACTCAGTTGGCCAGTTTCAGCCCGAGCCACAGGACGGACCAGATGCCAATGATCGGGAGGCCGGGAGTCTGGGGGCCAGGGTGCCCGTGGGGGGCAGGACCCAGGGAGGTGGCTCGCTGCCACCGAGGGAGCCCGGCCGGTGCTGAGCCCCGCGGGGGCAGTAGCCATGGCCCCTGCTCCTACTGGTAACAGACCAAGAGATGTGATCACTCTCCTCTTCTGTGCTGGTCTGTCTCTCCTGCACGTTTGGGGAGTTTCACAACCCGGATTTGGAAAGGAACGCAGGCTGGGAGAAGAGCCGCCCAGAGCAGAGCCAGCCCTTCTGACGACGGGGAGGACCCTAGCTCCGTCCCGCACGGGCTGTGGGGCAGAGTCTGGCCCAGGCCTCCGTCTCTCCCTGTGCCGGTCTGCTCACTCAAAAGGATTCAGTGAACTGATGAACCACGGTGCTTCTCACAGCGCCTGTTTTGAAGGCCCCCACTCAGTGTTGACTGTTATTGTTATTAACAGAACGGAAAAGAGAAGAGGCAGGAGATAAGGAGCCGTCGTCAGCTACCCGACACGTGTCGTGTGGACCAGGGACAGCTTTGATCAGCGATAACAACACCTTGTATTTTTGTGTTTGCATATCATGCACATGCAGCATTAGAATCTCAGAGAGACCACGGAATGGAAATAAGACCACAGGGTGGAAAATGAAAGTGATCCATGGGGGCTCAACTTCAGGAGCTCTAACAGGCAGCAGAGTCCCCTGTGTCAGCGGCGAGCACCCACGGCCGGGGAGCCTGGGGCAGAGGCCTTCATACCCAGGAGCCATACAACAGGCAGGTCAAGGGCAGACCGTGGCGGGAGCCCTCGGGAAGATTCCAACGAGCACTCACCCCGCGTACAGACTCAGATGGGAGTGGGAGGGTGGGAGAAAGCAGCATTTACTGAGCCGCCACTGCAGGCTCGGCACTGGGCTACACGTCTGGAACCCATCCGCGCACCCAGGGCCCCGCGGGCCGCGAGATGCAGGCGCACTGTTGCCAGGGCTGGGATCAAGCTCAGGACACCCGACTCCAGGCCCAGGCTTCTCCCACTGCACCCCACCCTCTAGAGCCAGAAGGAAACCAGAGAAAACGCCGGATCCAGATCCTTCCTGCAATCCTCTCTTCTCCAGTATCTTTCGAGGTAACTGCCCTGCAAACACAACTGTGAGGTTGCTACCCTGATGGTTTCACATCAAATTTGTCCATACGCGTAAGCAAATGGACTCCTGCTTTAAGTCAGTTTCTTTGGTTATGTGAATTGTCTGCTCAGCCGTGGCAGGGTTCAAATACTTGTTACTTTGCCCAACGCCAAGTCTAGAAACTGGAAGCTCCCCCAAAGGGCACGTAAGGCAGCAGCAAAGTGCTGGGATGTGGGCCCCAGGCTCTCTCAGACTTGGGGCCATGGGACCAGGCACACCCACCTTCCCCTGGGTTAGCGGGGACCAGCCTGGGTCACAGGGCCCCGGTGAGACACGCACATGGACTCAGCACAGCCGAGGGCACAAGGAAGCCCTTCAGAGTCTGCCGCCACCGCCGCTCTAGAGCACTGCTTGAACCGTATCCCTCCTCGACGACTGGTTCAGGCGTTACTCTCCCTTCCACGCTGTTGCCATAACACCAGGGCTGGAAGGAAGAGGACGGCTGAAGGAGACCTGGACTCATTTCCTTCCAGGCTGTAACAGATGCAAGGGCTCTGGCCTCCTGGCAGTGAGGAGAGGAAGGGGGGCTGAGGACACACATCTTCCTGCTCACAAATAGGCCCACGGACCACGGGGATAGGTCAGAGGCAGGGGTCATTCCCAGCAGAGGTGAGAAGGGTTCGGGACGATGTGTAGCAAGGGGAGAGCTGGGACCATCACGCTCTTTCCTTTCTCTCCGATGGCGAGAACCGGGAGAGCTCCGCGCACGGCCGGTCTAACGAGGAGCCGGGCATTCTCCTGTTGCGCGCAGCCTTAACGGCTGTCGGCCGACTCATGCTGGGCCAGCCGCGTCTTCCAACTCCGGTGCCTGGAAGGCTCCGGCAGTGAACGTGACCGCCCGAGCATCCTCCCTGGGGAGGCCCGCTGGGTTCCTGTTCTTTGTTGTCAGCCCTGACTGCTTGACTGAAAACACACCCCGTGCTTCCCGCTGTCTGCAGGTGACCCAGGTGTGGAGGAAGAGCAGGGTCACCGTGAAATCCCTCTAATCGCCTCATTAGCCGGGTGGGGATGAGGGTGCGTTTGTTCCACGAAGAGGCACAGGGCTGGTAATTGCATGGCATCAGACGGAAAGAAATAGTGGCAGCAGCAAAAGGCCAAGTGTAAAAGCTGCGTGTGCACGGCAGTAATTAAGCCAGAGCCCTGAAAGGCAGGGCCCACGGTGCCTGAGCAGAGAGGAGGGAAAGGCACTGAAACCGGATTTGCACCGTGTGGCCTGAGTGGAAGAGGCGGGTCCTCCACTGGAGCCCGTGCCGCTCCTGGAGCTGCCCGTGCGCGGGGAGCTCGCTGACCGGCAGGTGGCTCGCACACACAGTCCCTGAGCACCGCCGCCGCGCTGTGCTGTGTTCTCTGGCCACGTTCCACAGGACTCTTCCTGTCCCGTCCCAGTGTGGACAAGAGTATATTCTCCTCCGTACAAACGTCCCAGAGGTAATCCAGCGTGGACTTCTGTGGGGCACCCTGTGTCTGCCTTGCCCGTAGAAGATGCTCCTGTCTACAGTGCACGCAGCTCCCCCGGGTTCTACCTTAAAGTATTCTTAACTAACCCTACGTTGACTGAGCCCACAGACACACCCGCCAGCATCTCGCCGTCCTCCTGCATGGAGGAGGACACCCCCTCGCCTGCCCCAAGGACCTGGGTCTACATTTTTGAGATCCGCAGGCCAACTTCATGACCACCACCTCCACGCCACTCCTCAGGACTTGAGCCTTTACTGAACCGTGGTCTCCTGAGTGGGGGCCCGGGCACCTGCCCTGCGTGCAGCCCAGGGAGGCTGAGGCAGGCTCTGCCACCCTGCTCCACAGGACACGCAAGCCTGTCCTCAAGGCTGCCTCTGCTGGTCCTCAGTTTCCCCCTGGTCTTCAGGCTGAAGCTGAGCAATCTGGCCTTCCAGTGGGGCGTCTGCTCCGGTCCTGTGGAGGCAGGGCAGAGACCCCAATCCTGAACCTGCCTATGCCCATGCTCTGTGGACTAATCCCCAAAGCTCGGCCACCATGAAGTCAGGGCCATGGGGCCAGAGGAAGGTGGCCTCCTCTTGTTCTCCCAGGACAGCCTGGCTGAGTGGAACGTGCTCTGAAAAGCACGTGCCCCCTCACCCCTGCAGGATTTGCCGTGTGCTGGATCCACTAAACAGGTGAGAGGCGCTTCCCTCTCTTTCTTATCTTTCTTTCCTTCCCACCATGCCCTTCCTCTCAGAATTACAGGCCACAGGCAGGTTCTGTTCATCTATTCAGAACTATTCCCCGAGGAGCCACTGTGTGCCAGTCCTGAGGAGGAGGAGGAGGAGGAGGAGGAGGAGGAGGAGGAGGAGCAGCAGCAGCAACAGCAGCAGACAGGGTCTCCACCACCTGGTACACTCGAGAAGAGGCGGACATGCACCACCTGCACAGACGGTGGTGTGGGGTGAGGAGAGGCCAGGGTACCAACCTGGGCAGGCGGCCTAGAGAAGACCTCCTCGCAGAAGGGTCTGAGGCCCAAAAATGAAGAGCAGGGAGAGGCCCAGGCCCTCTGGGTACTCGGCAAAGGCCCTGAGACAGTGGGGGAAATGGGGGCCACGCAGGGCCACTGAAGACGGGTTTGCTGTGGTCACTCGCCTGTCGTCAGAGAGAGGAGACGCACTGAGAGGCCAGCGGCCGGGGAGACAGGCAAGGGTGAGGAGGCTCTGTGGCCTGGGGCCCGGCTTGAGAAGCCAAGGGAAGAGACCAGCAGGTGGCCAGAGGGGTCTGCGGTGTGGAATGCCGCTCCAGACCGACTAGGGAGAGATCCGACCCAGATGCAGGGGTTCACAGAGACCCCCAAGTTCTCTAGCGCGGCTCTGTCGAGCCTCTGATCTCATGTTTGGCCAATCTGTCTTTTACAGAATAACTGGCTCAATGAAATTGAGAAAATTTTCACAGTGGGCAAGGTTCCAGGTGTGCCGTCAGCTAATTAAGTGATATGAGGGAGGTTGTAAATGCCACATAAAAATTGGCAGGCAAGCTGCTCCTAATGATGAGAATATTGCCTTACAGGGAGGTGCAGCTGCAGCTTCTTAATGCTCGTCTTGGAGTGGACCGGCTCCACGTTTTCAAGGTTGTTGCTGATAAGACAAGTTCAAGCTGCTGAAAAGCTGACCGCCGGGCCATGCTGCCCACTGCCCGGCGCAGGGAGACGCACCGGTGCAGTGAAGGGCGGCGGAAAGAGCCACCAGCGCCGTCACTGCTACCGCCGTCAGCAAGTGCTCCCGCGTATTCACGCCCGACACTGCGCCGACGCCTGACACTCACCACGAGGTTTGGTCCTCGCACAGCACCGTGAGGCTCCAGTGCCCGTCTGGGAAGCGAGGGGACCGGGCGGGGAGCGGCAGAATCACTTGTGCCAGGGCACAGACGTAAGTGGTTCCATCCAGGCTCAATCCCTGCGTGGCCCTCGGCACCTAAGAAGCCAGAGGCCCTAGGGGCGCCTGGGTGGCTCAGTTGGTTGAGCGTCCGACTTCGGCTCAGGTCATGATCTCATGGTTCGTGGGTTCGAGCCCCGCGTCGGGCTCTGTGCTGACAGCTCAGAGCCTGGAGCCTGTTTCAGATTCTGTGCCTCCCTCTCTCTGATCCTCCCCTGCTCATGCTGTCTCTATCTGTCTCTCAAAAATAAATAAAATATATTAAAAAAAAAAAAGCCAGAGGCCCTAGAGCACTGGTCAGGGTGAGAGCCCTCCGCGGTTACTGAAGAGCCACGGATCAGAAGAAGTGACAGGGCAAAGGGCTTCAAAAATGAAAAATGTCCCGAGTAGAGCTCTGCAAAACCTCCAGTGTGAACTTTAGTGATAGAACATTTGTGGTCATTCAGAGGAGAGATCGCCGGCAAGCACCCTCCACATGAGGAAGTCTACCCGGTACAGGGAATACACTGGATCCAGGTCTGTGGGGACAGCACACCTGGTGCCGGCGGTTCTGACCCGGGGCCAGGACCCAGGGGAGCCAGCCCTGTGTACCCACTGGCACTGACCACAGCCCGCCGAGCGCTGGCCCAGCACACCCAGATCCAGCAGCTAAGGGTTAAGAGATCCTTCACTTTAGACTGTTTACCTGCTTGATAAGATCAGGAACTACCTGGTCACACCTTAACCGGGTCGGTTTGAGCAAATGTGTACAGGGCGCCTGGGGGTGTGGGGGACCTCAGTCGGTTGAGCAAATGACTTCGGCTCAGGTCATGATCTCACGATTTGAGTTCAGGCCCCACATCGGGCTCTATGCTCGGCGCGGAGCCTGCTTCGGATCCTGTCTCCCACCCCCACCCCCCGCCCCTCCCACACTTGCACTCACTTGAAAATAAACATAAAAAAGAAAATGTGTATAAACAAAGCTGCATTTCTTTTAAGAACAGCCAACAATCTGGACTGCTTTTCCTCTACTAATTTTAAAAGGAGGAGTCGAGAACAGAGGAGCATAGTTACTGGATTACTGATAAAGGCGACGTCCAAGATGTTTCCACACACTAGGAAAAACGTCAGGAAGACACAGGGGCATAAGGCAGGGGCAGACAAGTCTTGGTAGCTACAAATCACATCGTTTGGGGCAGAGCAGGGCATTCCTGATCACAGCACAGAATTCACACGAGATCGGGTGGTTCAAGCCACAGACTCGTGCACTCGTGTTGTCGCAGTGGCGCGGACACCGTGAAGAAGTATGTTCTTGAACCCTTCTCCACAGAGCATGAGGGAGGTGGACTCGCAGCCCACATGGCCTGCCTGCTCACTACTCGTGTGTGTGACCGCACGGACAGACACCCTGGCTGACACCACCACTCTGCCCTCCCGCAGCAGACAGCACGGGGTCCCTGCATCTTCTGGGAAGATGGAAGTTTTGGAAGGTGGGTTACCTTTGCTTCTTGGGAACCGCGGAATCTACCTAGCTTCAAAACCAGAACTGCATTTCACAGAAGGAAAACGCCGCGTTCGTGACGGGATGTTGCCAAGGGGCCATTCAATATTTTACCAACAGCACCGACTCCCTGTGTGCGTGTCTGTGTCGGTGTTCGGGGTGGGGATGGGGGCTGCCCTGGCAGGTCTGTGTGTCGGTGTCAGAGGAGTTTTGTACCTATGACTGTATTTGTGAGCAGGGGAGAAGCCTTTTGTGTTCCCTTTCAGAACTGAGGACTGAAAAAAGCAGACATGGGCCTGGTGATTAAGATCTCATTTGGGGCCATTATTCTTTTTTTTCTCCACAGCGGTCAAGTGAAGGAATAAAGGCATATAGATGAGATAAAACTTCCCTTTGCCACTGTGTGGAAGCAGTCTCCTCAGCTAACCCGCCCTTGCTTCGTGCTTTAACGCCCAGGTGAACCCCTCGTTTGGTGCGTGATGCAGTGAGACAGGATTCTGCTCATAGCGGCATGGATTTGATCGACAGGTATCAGAGATCTGCACATAACGTACAGCTATTCTACGCAGTTAACCCCGTAACACGGAAGGCAGAATAATTTGGAGAATTTAGTGCTATTACTTGATCCACCCCAAGAAAACATAAGGAACCACTCTCTTTCTTGACAGATGGATTTCGGAGGAGACGCCTGAGCTCAGAACAATCACTGTGGCCACAGCATAACTCTCTGCACTTTGTGGGGTTTAATGGACTTTTCTTCCCAGTCCTCAAAAAGCAGCAACTGGCATTTGCTTGAGCCCTGACTGAGGTGTGGAAAATCCGCCACGTCTTGCGGCTGCTTATCCTGACCACAATTATACGGTCCGTGTGCACATCAGTTGCTAAGTCATTCTTCTTCCAGGAGTGACAAGATTTCCCCAAATAGGAAAAAAAAAAGGTGCCTACTGTATCGCTGAGCGCCCGTCTGCATTAGCAAGGCAGGGGTGGGGTGAGAGGATGTAAGGGTGCAGAGAGAAATGCCTTCAAAAGAAGGGCATAACAACCGAAAAAGTAGCTGTAACCGAGTGCTGACATGGCCAGAACAGAGAGCGGTATTGTCACGGGCGGAGTAATCCTGTGACACACTGCTGTCACTCACCGCCCGGCTCCCTGCCGCGCCAGCCAGACATCAAAGGCTGCCCCATACCATCTTACATGCTCTTTATCGGCTAATCAGCCCATTCTTCCCTAAATAAAGCCCTGTTAAATCCCCTGCTCACAGGGGTACAGTAGTCCTGGTGCCCATCTGCTCTTGGGGTCAGCTAAAGCAGGAGGCGGCGGCTTGCTCTCTCCCTAGTGGCTTCTCAAGGTAAGGACAATGCTGGCTGGCTCGAGTCCCCCTCCCAACCGCCTCTCTGCCTCGTAGCTCTGCTTTCCAGGATCCCGGGAAGGGCTGCGGACAATCCAGGCCGAAGAGCTGCGATCTGGATTAACACTTGCTAATGAAGTTCCCAGTCAGAAAGGTAGATCCGCTGCTAACAACTGCTAACAATGGAATATCGGGACTGTATTTATTTGCGAGGAGAGGAGTTAGCAAAATCTGTTGTTTCTCACCAGTAATCAATTGGCAGGGGCGTTCCTATCTTCTCGAAGTGCCAGAGACAGTGGCAGGGTGGCCTGGCTTCTAGATCGCTAGGGGGTCACCCTCAGACCTGACCGCAAGTCTCACACACTCAAAACCAAAGTGAGCACAGGGAGGTACCAGCTACTTCCGGCCTCAGGGCAGCGACCCGACTCTGGCGCGCAGCTGTAGATCTGAGGCGTCTTCTCCCTCCGGGAGGACGGGCAGAAAAGTCTCTAGTCGCAGCCCTGCCCAGCACAGGCAGCAGGGGCAGTGGGCAGCACCTCAAAACTGCCTGGAAGAAACCAGAGCTGGACGTGCCTCAGCCTCATCTGGGCACGGATGAACAGTGGCATGGGTGGGGGGGGATGGACTACCTGCCTCACAGAACTACAGCAGCATGGTCCTATAAGAGAGGTGTTAATAGAAGAAAAAAAAAATCAAGCGTCTTAAAAATTCCAAAACTGGGATTAGAATTAGGCCAATGTCCATTACTAAGAACCTTATAGGAGCCAGGTCCCTGAACAGATCAGGTTGGATGTTTCAAAATCTTAACCCATCTGGTTTCCGGGTCTCCGTCCTAAGGCGCTTCCTCTGTACGGACCATCCTAATGCTGAGTATGGCCCTCAAAACAACGTTGTGAAACAGCTGAAAAACACTGATTTCCTTCTCCCTTCTGTAGCTGAGGAAACTGAGGCTCTGAGAACGAAAGCAAAGCTACAGCCCAAAACTCAGCAGCTCACATCAGAGTGGAGCTGGAACGGAAGTCCAAGTCCCCCGCACGTAAGGCCAGCGATCATTTCCCTACACAGGGTGGTCCACCCTGCCTTTTGTCACTGCGTCCAGAGAACCTGGGCCCTGGCAAGGTGACGGTGCATGAACAAGCGGGCACGGCAGGGACCTGCAGGGAAGTGAGGCACGCCCCCAGGTCCCCCAGTCAGGGCAAGCGTATTCTGACATGTGTAAGTCATAAGCGAAAAAAAGGATGTGCAAGCAAGATAACTGTCCAGAGCAGTCAAGGATTCTCGGCTCCCAAACACCTGTTCAATGTTCCCTTCCCACTCACACGCTGCACAAGAGGTGACACCAGTCTGTCCCGGGGTCTCCATAAAAGCGGTCGAGGGTAACTGAAGCCTTCTGGCTCCTGCAAAGTAGCTGGGTCTGGTACTAATTACAAATGTATTTTGCTGAGAGGAATCATCTCAGGACCTCCGGGAACTGTGGAGGTGAAGTCGGAGCTCTCCCCACTCTCACTGGACACTTGACCACATGTGCCTTTGAAGGAAGGGGAGAGTCTTGTGCTCGGCACCAGACGCACATGTCAGCACCAAGGAGAGTGACTGGTGCAGGGAGTCCCCACCCGGCCCCTCCCCGCTCCCCCCTCGGCTGGACAGGACCAGGCTGATTTCAAAGAACACACCAGAAGTTTTCGCACAAGTCCCAGGAGGCTGGTCAGGGTGAACCACAGCACACGCGAAGCTCCGACTCCAGCGAGGCCCCAAGTCACTCTGCCGGTGGGCAGTGCGGGCGACCCCTACAGGTCTGTCTTGCCGCCCCAATAATCCCACCACCACCTGGACCCGACAGGAGACCCCACTGCATTTCTGCAGGTGCCTTAAAAACATTCAGATTAAGTATTTTTCCCCTCGTTCCAAGCACTTATTATACTGCAGGCAGGCAGGCACTGGTGATGATTTGCCACAAAATCCCAAAGATCGAAGAGTATATATACTGATCACACAGCAGCCCCCCCCACCTCCTCACCTCCCCCACCGTGTGCACAGAGCTCTCCACACCCACCGCACCTCCAGCCGAATGTCCCAGGGCAAGTTCAACTCCTCTCACCTGTTCGGGTGTGATTTTCTTCTCTTTACGGCTGAGACACTAAGGTTTTGGGGGGCATCTCTTAGCCCGAAGCTCTTAGCCACATGACCGAGGTGCAGGGCGCGGACGTGGAAGATGTGCTTCAGCTCCCGGGGGTAGGTGGCATAGGCTCGAATGAAGGACTGCAGAGCTGGGAGGAAAAGGAGGGTGAAGGAGGCCGTCAGGACAGGGTCCTGGCCCCACGTGTCCTGGCCTCACAGCCGTCCTGTGCCCCGTACCTTGCCAGGCAACCCAAGACCCACAGCAGGGCAGTACAACGTAACAAACCACTTCAACGTTTCCTGGTGTATTTTCTTCCTAATTCTTCAGAAAAATCCACAGGACACAGTATTACTTGAATAAACCCAATAGAACTTGAGATTTCACTGGGCAGCACATAAGAACGCTATAGGGCAGGGGCCCCTTCTGCTCAGGACAGTCTTGGGACCTTGCACAGGGGCAGCTGGTCAGCGTTTGTTGTAGAAATGAAGGAAGACAAGTGAGTGAAGAAACTAAGACATGATCAATGTGGTATAGTCTCACGAAAAATGAAACCCCCAGACCTTGATGTTCGGCAAAAACTTTCCTAACTTAATTTCATGTATTTCTTCAACAGCTAGTCCACGCAAATGTTAGTCCAAAGGTTCTATTGTGCCTCCCGTCACGATCTGTTACTCCTGCTATAAATGCTCACACCACAAGCCCTGCCTCCAGGGCCCCCATCCACAGGGGTGGCTCTCACTCCTTCCTGTACTCCTGGGCTTTTAAAACAAAATTCATTCCAAAGGACCCAATACTGACTGCTACAGGGCTAACCGCATTGAAAAATGCATAAAGAAGGAAATGCGTGGCCTGGGGGCTCAGTCCATTGAGCATCTGACTCTTGGTTTCGGCTCAGGTCCTGATCTCACAGTTCTGAGTTTGAGCCTTGTGTCAGGCTCTGCGCTGACAGCACAGAGCCTGCTTGGGATTCTCTCTCTCTGCCTCTCCCTTGTGCAAATGCACACTTTCTCTCTCAAAATAAATAAATAAACTTAAAAAAAAAAAGGAAACAAAAACATTTTTAAAGAGAGAAAAGCAGTTGTTCAGTTTCTAAACAGGCCACAGACCAGGTCACCCCGAGGCCTGCCGACAGCTTGGAGATGCCCATCAGACGCTCCGTCGTGAACGTTTCAGCCCTATTTGCGTCAGGTTAAGAAAGAGGCCCCTGTTCTAGAGCCCAGCGCTGGCCGGAAAAAAGGCAGATGGGGTTCCCAGGCGTGGAGCTCTGGCTACGCCTTTACTTGGCATTCCTTTGAGAAAAGAAAGATGTTCCTACACCCAGCTCCCCTCAAATATATTGCAAGTCCGCTGAAAATCAAGTGCTGCCTCTCCTCACTCCAACAGGGCAGGAGGGGATGGCTCCGAAGGACCCCAAGCCCGGCCCTTCCACTGGCCAAGCCAGAGTCCGGCACCGCGCGTTCACAACAGAGCGCAGGCGCTAAATACCAGCCTCTCTCGCCCTCGCTGGCTGAGCCACTGGAGTGGCAAGTTTGCCCACAGCTTAGACGTGATGTCCCAGCAGCACCTGGAGGTTGGCGTTTATGAACAGTAATAAAAAGTGTCATTTTAGCAGATCAGCTCCTGGAAGGATCCTGGGAATCCATCAAAGCTCTATTTACTGAGTAAAGTGAACTCCTTTTCCCAATCGATGAGAAATAATAACCAAGGCAACTCGTCTGCACCCCTCTCTGAAATCTGTGCTCACTTCTCTTTTTTAATAACTGGGGACCGGCTTTTCGGAGGGAAATCTTCAACACTTCAAACGGTCTGTGCTGTTGGGAGGTTCTGACACCAGGCTTCAGACCCGGAGCTGCGCGCTCCGGTCTCAGGAAAGACGCTCGGCCACCACCCGGGGGATGCAAGCCTCTTCTCTACGCCCCTTCCCTTCCGGACCCTCCACACCGACTCTCCTCTAAAAGAGCGGACTGCAGCCATGCCAAGTCAGGCCAAGCCAGAGTCTGTGCTTGTATGATCTCAGTTCCCCGAACGCCAGCCAGGGCCTCCTCATGCACACCGCCTTCCCACTCCTGCACCAATCCTCAGAGCCGAGGAGGGACAGCCTCTGTTCCCGGGGACGTAGGCGCCCGGCTATTGAGTTTGCCCAGAAATGGCAGACGTCTCTTCTCTTTCCACAAGTGCTCAGGCAGCATTTCACACTGCGTAGTTTTACTAACCCTTCCTGTCCTTAAGGCTCCTGTCTCATGGGGGATGGCGATAGGTGGCTGTCCTCACATCCTTGAATGGACTCCCACATTTGGAAGATTCAGAGAAGCAGGAATTTCAGGAGCAGAGAAGCTGTTTGCAGACCCTTCCGAGGGGCAGTGTCAAGAACAGGTGGCGGGAGTAGGGGCCGTGGGGCCCCATGAGCAGAGAAAGCAGGCAGTTCTCCGAGCTGGCGGAGGAAGCTGCAGCCACTTGGAGCATGTGCTCTGTGGTCGTGGGCTCCTAGCTCAGAGCCGTGAGGGAGATGTGTTAAAAGAAATCTATTTTAAAATACCCCACATGGACATCTCATCCTTGTTCATAAAGTCAGATTTATTCTCGGACGCCCGATCACAAATAGTAGTATCTTACGGATGGTAGTTAGGATCGAGGCGGTAGGAAAGAGCAAGGCTCTAGCCTGGGAGGGAACCTGGGCCCTACCCCAGAAGAACAGACGTCTGTATGGAGTAAAGGCACACGCACCTCCCTAGCAGACACACCGAGAGGACAAACTCGGCTGAGTACCTGCCTACCTCAGATCGCGCTGAGGGCAGGGCTCATCTGCCATAGGCGGTCTGGGTTTTCTTGACTTTGAGAAACAGCGCCTCCAATTCAGGCATGGCTGCTCCGCACGTGGCCCCTGCTTCTTCAGGGAGGCCTGCGGCGGGAGGGGCCTCGCCACAGGAAAGCTGTCATCCGTATGGACAGGACTCTAGTTTCCGAAACTTTTGTTCAGGAGTCTCAAGTTCAAACTTGAGTTTTTAACCACGTGGATCCCTAGCTAAGAGAGGCAAGAAATGAGGGAAAAGGGGTGCCTAGGTAGCTTAGTCGGTTAAGCATCTGGCTCTTGGTTTCGGCTCAAGCCGTGATCTCACGGTTTGTGGGTTCAAGCCCCATGTCAGGCTCTGCGTTTGTGGAGCCTGCTTGGGATTCTCTCTCTCCCTTTCTCTGTCGCCCCTTCTGTGCACGTGCTCTGTCTCAAAATAAATAAATAAACTCAAAAACAAGAAATGAAGGTAAAAAGGGGCGACTGTTTCTGGCAACTTAAAACAGTTAAATGCTGGTTATTAACAATCACTGGGTCAGAGAATGCAACAGCAAGGCAAATGCATACTTGGCCCAGTTTCCAACTACTTTTCTGCCATAAAGGCAAAAACCAGCTGCTTTGTTAATTATTCATGAGGTGGGTTCTGAAATAAAAGGGAGGCAAGTCAGCAGTGAGGAATTTGCATATGCAGATTGAAATGCAGAAGGCAGTTTCGACTTCTGGGGTGCAGTCGCTGTCCCCATGTTGTGAACCGAACACCTCTGCACTAGCGAGTGCATGTACGCCCCCCTCACCCCGACCTACGGAACGTCCCAGGCTAAGTGCTGGCACAGCACAGAGGGGCAAGACCAAGATCTACCACAGGCAGTTTCCTCCCAGACCACCACCAATCTGACATGGCAACCAATCAGCAGAGAAGAGAAAGGCAGGTTTATTTCCTTCTCGGCACTTAAACACTGCGGAGGGGCCCCGTTCAGACATCCTTTAAAAAGAAGGCAAGTAGGGCAGGCACCTGGGGGGCTCAGTTGGTCGAGTGTCCGACTCTTGATTTCAGCCCAAGTCATGATCCCAGGGTAATGGGATCGAGGCCTGCATCGGGCTCCATGCTGAGTGTGGAGCTTGTTTGGGGTTCTCTGTCTGTCTGTCTGCCCCTCTCCCCCACATGCACGTTCTGTCTCTAAAATAAACATAAATTAGAAGTAAATAAGAATGATACTAGGAAAAAAAGTCAGAAGACCAGTAACTGCTGGTTTCTTGGCATTCACAACTTCTGCGGCAGTGGCGATGAACTCGCAAGCCCACACCCCAAGGACTCCTCACCACAGCCTTACTTTGGTGACCCAGATGCCCTGAGATGGCTGTCATCTCACTAGAATGCCTCCAACACCTCTGACATCAACGCCGAAGATGAAGAGGGCGGCAAGGCTCTGTTTCTGCCCCCCGCCACTGTGCCAGGAAGCCGGAAATTCCACGGCGCGATACCCGGAGGTGCTGTGGACAAGCCACCGGTCTCCAGCTACCCTGTGACACACTGTCTGTTCCTCTCGGGAGACACGTGCCAAAACCTCCCTGAAGGCGGGTTCTCAGGAAAACCCCCAGGAACTGCTGAATTCACTTTAGGGAAATGCTCGGACGGGCCACTGTCAGCAACCGGGCCGGCCGGCCACACGCTGACCACGGAGCAGCGGTGAGGGACAATCGTTGGGGCTTCGGCTTTTCTCCCGGGCGGTTCCCATTTGGCCCGGTGTTATGGCCAACAACCAAGGGCAGTTCTCGTGATGTGCCAAGGTATACAGCAGGCAGTCAAAAACACTTGCTGACTAACCCACTCTGGTCATCTATTTCCTGAAGACCACAACCGCCCGTGACCCGGCCCCAGCATTCACCCTTGCCTCCCAGGCTCTGTTCTCACACAGGCCATCTTTCCCAGCCTCTGCAGAGCACGCCACCTCTGCTCCAAGTCCTGCATGGCTCCCACCGCCCTCGGGGTACCCCAAGTCCTTGACGGCTTCCAAGCCTGCCTCTGCTGCACCGGCCCTCTCCTCCTGTGGCCTCGCTGAACCCCGGAGCCCTCTCTGGGCCTGGCATGCCCTTTCTGCCGCGGCAGCTTGTGACCCTCAATTTGCCCGTGTGGCCTTCACAGCAGGGCTCATGCTGACCCTCCGTGTAAAATGCACTCTGCCCAGTCACCCCTCCCCCTCCCTCACCTTTGTTTTTCCCTCAGTTCTTAACACCTTTTAAGGCTATTTTAACTATGCTCATTGTCTGCTACACACCCCCCACCCGCCCCAAATGTTAGAAGTTTTCCATCTGCTTGGATTGCTAACCTGATGTAACTCAAGCACCTACGATGGTGCCCAATTCAACATGTATTTGTTAAATAAGTGATCAGCTCAGGTCATGATCTCATGGTTCATGAGTTCGAGTCCCACACTGGGTTCTCTGCTGACAGCTCAGAGCCTGGAGCCTGCTTTAGACTCTGTGTCTCCCCCTCTCTCTCTTTCTCTCTGCTCCACCCCTCAGGCTTTTTCTCTTTTCCCAAAACAAATAAACATTAAAAATTTTTTAAATAAAATAAAAGGAAAAAGGTGCTATACTGCTTATACAATGGTAAGCCAGCCTGGCATCCTTCTCAAAATAGCAGGTAACTATCAAAAAGAAGTGATGGGCTCCCAACATGGACTGCATCTCATTTTCTCTCTCTCTCTCTCACACACACAAACGTGCGCAAGCGCGGGTGCAGGCACAAGACCATCACCAGCCACGACACATGACTTCTGCCGTAGCAAACATCCAGCGGTTCTAAGCCCCTTCCCCCGCGCTCTCTCAGTTCTCCAGTGAACTATTGTGTCTCCGCTAATGCCTCGTGATCCCAGGTGCCAAGTTCTCCTACAAGGTGCCACCTTCTCCTCTAAGGGGCCTGAATACTAAATAAATACCTGAGTCTTTTGTAAATTTCCTAGGAACTGGGTTCAAGGTCTACGGCCTTCCTTAGCACTGTTCTTTCTTACTTTCCTTTGTACTTCCGAACAGAGACTGCTCTGGTCTGATGCCTCCAGTCTTTACCTTCATCCCTAATTTCCATCTCTACAACACTCCCCGCTGACGCTGTCACCATGTCTCTCCTACTCAGTTTTCAAAGAAAGAGAAGAACGGATCCCTGAGATCCACTGGGTCAAAGTTCTAGTCCTACATAAGCCAGGATAAAGCCTCATTTGTGCAAAACATGGGGAAGGATGAAATTAACGTTTAATATCACTTTAAAGCCTTGCACGCCTGCATCCAGACCCTGCAGAATGAGGGAGAATGAAGGCTTCCGCTGGTAAGCAGAGACACCCCCCCCCACCGGCCGGCCTCTCAGCCCCTGGGGGGGTGGGGGTGGAGGCAGGGATGGAGTCCTGAGGGCTTTCCACCCACAAGCACCTGTGGAGTCCACCGACCTTTCTTTGCCCAGGAGACCCTCCTCTCACTGGAGTGCACATAATCTTCAAACACCGTCTGCAAGACCGTGGCTCGCTGTCGGATTTCCTGGGGGCCGGCAGCACGGGATTTCTGGGAGGGCGGCAGAAGGATGAAAGGAGAGAAAGAGTCAGAGCCAGGAATAATGAAGCACTTTATAATAGATTTAATAACAGTAAAATCACTCGGTAACCACCGAGGGGCCACCAAGGGTAATCCTTCCAATATTACTAGAGGAAAAACGGGAGCTATAAAGATGCTAAAGTCAAGCAAAGATGAAGCCAGCTTTGTGGGGGAACAGATCGGGTCTATTTACTTATTTACTTGTTTACTGACTAGTCCTCCTGGCCTCTTGTCACTCACGTTCAAAACGAAAGCCCACCAGAGACCCTCTGGAATTTTCCGAGTCCAACTCGGGCGTTGAAAACGTCACGGGACACAGGCAGGTGTCACAGGACTTGTTTTAAGAGGGCCTTAAATCCCCCTCCTCCCTCTCACTCCTCAGGGGGACAATGGGACAGACTCTTAGGAGCACCCCGCAGGGCCCTGCCTAAAATTTAGCCCATCCTTGCAAGAACATCAGAGCACGCTCCCTCATTCATAGGGAGGCCCCGACTTGTGTTTCAGATCCATTCCTTCAGCCCAGGACCACTGCGCTGGCTGCCAGGGACCCATCGAGGAGCGGGCCGTCCCCTCACACCACAGTCTCTGCAGCGAGCCGTCCTGGTGTCAGGAGCGACATCTGTACGCACTCCAGTTCTACGGATGGAAAATGTCCATAAAATAGAGAATTATATCCTTTTCGTACTTCAACAATCCCAGAGAAAAGATTTCCTTTCTTTATATCCCCCTAAAACGGAGTGTTTTTTGTTTCCAGTATTTTTTTTTTCTTTTTAAAGTAAGCTCTACCTCTAGTATGGGGCTTGAACTCATGACCTCGAGATCAAGAGTCGCACACTCCACTGACTGAGCCAGCTGGGCGCTCCCGGCCACCCCCCCACCCCCATCTCCTGTCTTAAACATGCTTTCTACTGAATGTGAAACTGAGATCCCAAAGAACAAAGATTCTCCAACGCAATTTGGCTAGTAGGTCTCCCCAAAGACATGGACTCTCCCAGTGATGCTACAAGGCCTTGACAGCCACCACCACCCACTGAGGGCACGGGTCACCAGGAGTGTGCACCCCAGGCTGTATCCCCCTTCACCCCCGCGGAGGACAGGGGCCCATGCCTGCATCTGGCTGGCCACAGGCTGACTGTGCCTAACTGGGGCTCCAGAGTCCCTTTTGCTTTTACAGCTGCCAGAGGAAGAACAAAGGGGAGACGAGAAAAAGCCTCATTCTCTGGGTCTGCGTCCCTCTCTGTATTAATAGAGACTTAACAACCTGAAAATGTTTTTAGCTTAGTCAAATCATTCCTGCTACCTGTTTGGTTGATGACAGTCTAGCTGATTTCACAGTACATGGTCCCCCTAAGGGGTTTTATCCACTCAAATGTCAAGAGAAAAGTCACTCAGGAGCTGTGTTATGAAAGTGGACATTTGCTATTGTCATTAACAAGGATTTTTTTTTTTACCCTCTTAACTGATGTGAAATGCAAACTTTTTTTTTTCTTTTGCTGCCCTCCTTTCGTTAAGCCACCTCAGCAACGCAACTGTCACCTTCCTTGTGTGTGTGTGTTTTTTTTAATATGAATGTGAAATTAGCGAGGATGCCCTTTCCCCTGGCGGACAGAATCCTCTGTTATTAAAAAGTAAAGCACTTTAATAATGAAAACTTTTTCCTCTTTTTCCTGTGTTTTAACTGTTTAAAATTAATGAGAAGGGCAGAATGGTTGTCAAAGCGATATTGAAAGCCGGGCAGCCAGGCCCGAATAAGCACAAAAATCCCTCTAGAGTGTTAGATAAACAGAGCTCCAGCCCGCTCCGATCTCTCTGTTGGTTATTGTATACACTCTGTAACAGCTCTCAGAATAGATCTGAGAGCCAGGGAGGCAGAGAGGTTTCAGAATTCCAATAAAGGCCTCAAATTAAAGACAGCCTGGTGCGAATTCCAGGAGAAAATTAAAGAGACCTCAAGCTTAAGTGACAGGTGACTTGCTTCTGTGTCACAACTGTCAGGGGATTTAGTGATAATATGGCAATATATTACAAAGGGCTTTTCTTATTCCCCCTTTAGGTTTCAAAATGAGGCATCTTTTCTTCCCAACCAAAAAAAAAAAAAAATACATATACACACATATATAATGTGTGTACAAGTGAAATAGGTAGAAAAAAGGCAATAAAACTAGGTTCACACGTTTGAAGTGAAGAGGTCAGTTTTAGTGAAATAGAAGAAAAAGTTAATGGCAGAAAACATAATATACTCAGGAAAAAGCGTGTCTTCCTCTCCCTACCCCCCACTTCCAGAAATACTTTATTTTAAAATTACCCCTCTTGAGAATGAAGGATTTTTCAGTTGTCTTCCGGGGAGGACAGTCTAAATTTAAACTGAAGACAGGGGCAGAGTCGTGCGCGCTGCACCATCTCAACCCCGACAGGTAAAACGCTCCCATAATGAGAGCGGGTCAGACCCCGGAGGCGCACCCACCCCTCAAAGACACACAGGCCCGCTGCTGGTTAATGAAGCTAACCTGAACTAGCAGGCTGGGGCTAGTTTAGGAAAACACAGCTCCAACGGTCCACACTCAGGATTCCTTAGTCCGTAAAGCCCTCCTGATCCTGGAGAGAACAGCCCGTCCCAAGGACTGAGCACAAGGACTGAGCCAGGGGGTTGCTGATCTCGTTTTAATACCTGACCTTGCACCGGCTTCTTGCTAAGGCCCGTTTACAGGCATACTTCATAGGGCAAAAGAACTCGTAGAAAAAGCACGTTTGGGTGTGCGCGTATTTTGAAGATGAAAATTTCATGTCTATCAAGAGGCAACATAGGAGTTGAAGATACTTGGGCTGGATTTTTGTTGTTGTAAAAAGTTTCAGGTGGTAGCAGTGGTGGGGGAAGGTGCCTTTTCTTTCTTTCTTTCTTTTTTTTTGGAAGCACATCTTGATCAAGCTGCTAACTTCTAAAGTATTTTTAAACTAAACGGAAGGATTTTGTTTTAATCACTTTATTGCCAAGCTAAGTTTCACCCTCATGCTTCCCTAGAACCTTCTGAGTGCTTCCCAGTAAAGTTGAAAGATCAAATTTATTCTCTTTGTAGGTGGGTGAACATTCGCACACCTAGACGTAGCTATATATATTTTATATACCTAAATATGAAATATACATTTTACAGATGCTTCACTCACTTTCTTTCTGTTCACAGAAGCCCAAAAATGTATGTGCCAAAGGGACATTTACAATGGACTTCAACTGAGTGAGAGGAGAAGGGAGGCCTTATAATGAGGTGTCGGGCTGTGTGTAAAGGCCTCGTTACTGAGCTCACACTTTTCTGTCCAGCATTGGTTTATGTGCGAGACACAACAGCTCACATGGAGAACAGCAACTAAAACACACCATGTTTCTTATGAGAAACCGAACTGAAAGCTGTATCCAGCATCTACTTTATTCTTTTTACTACACACACGGATCACACACATAAAACACTTTCAGGTTGTAGAGATGTGTGATAATTAGTAATAAAGGCAATTTCACTGAGTTTCCCTTGGGCCTTTGAACTGAAGTTACATTTGGTTAAACAGGCCAGGTCTTCCTCAACGCGGCACCTGAGGCCTGTAGGATGATGAGTTTTCTAAGCTAACCTGTTATTTTGGGTCTGCGAAAGCCCAACCTTGTCGAGTGCTTTTTCTATTTAAAAGCAAAGTTCACCCCTCCTTAAAAATATAAGACATGTGTTTGCTGCCCTCCGTCAAGGCAGGAGCTCGGGGCTAGGAAGGATTGACGTGACCCCGAAGCGTACAGAGCGCGCTCTGCCTCGTTTCGGGTCAACTTCACAGCAAATCTGCAGTATGGGCGCTCTTGTCCTCTGTTCACAGACGGGAAAACCGAGGCCGGGGAGAAGAGAACCTGCCCGGGGGTGCAGAACCGCCAGCCGTGGAGCAGGGTCTGGAACCCAAGTCTGCCTGCCGTGGGGCCCCGGCTCCTACACGCAGTGTCCCCGAGCCTCCCCTTGAGCAAGGCTTCAAGGCTGGCCTCATGCCAAGGCAAGGGCTTCCAGAGAGGCGCTGAGGCACAGGGCCACCAGAGGGCGGGGGGTGGGAAATGGCCGTGACTTGCTCGGGGATGAGCAGAGGGCACCGCAGCTGCTTGGCTCCCTTCCTGGGGGGAATCCACAGGAGACTCCGTCCACTGACCCGCACAGCCATCAGCTCCCTGGACTGAACGACGTGTGCTCGGTTCAGGGATAAACATCAACAACACAGTCCCATAAACAGTGTAAGAGGAGATCAGACCAAACGTTTACTATCTCATTTTGTAACTTGACCGCTTGCTCTTATTTCTGGGCAGCAGGCAGATGCTAACATTAGACTGTGATACAGCAAACAGCACTGGGCTTTGTGTCACAGAGCCTGAACTTGGAATCCCACATCTGCTACTAACTGATGATGATGATGGACGCCCTTCAGTACCTGTGTTGGGGTTTTCAGGTTCTTTCTTACTCAGTCTTCCAATCTCCTTAACAAGGATACTAACCCAATCTCAACTTTACATATGAGGAAACCAAGGCTTAGGAAGGTCCAGTCTTGCCCAACACCACAGAGCTGGGAAAGGAGATTAGGAATCGGCCCCCAAGGCCACGCCCTTAACCTCTCTGCTACGCTGCCCGTGGTCCTGGGGCTGGAAGGAAGTGCCTGAGGGAACACGAAAAAACCCTGCCTAGAGTCCGCAGTGGCTTCAGGAGAATAGACGTGTGCCAGGACCAAGGAGTGTCTGTCTGGCGACTGGCCATTCCCTTGACAACAAGCTACTAACATGGGAGGTTCCAGAGTCCAGTGCAGCCTGGACAGTTTTCTAAGGAAACATCGCTTAAAACTTGTTGATCGACTCTTTCCCCGGTTTACAGGGGTGTTTGTCGTGGCACTGTTTGCTGGCCACGTGTCACCTCTGTGACGATGGCGGATATCACCTAACTGAACAGCAAGCCGGTTCCATGGCCATGGTTTTACCAGGCCTCAGTTTCCACATCTAGGAAGTGGGACGAGAGCACCAACTTGGGGGGGCTGCTGGGGGTTATACGGGGCCAGGCACACGGAGAGCACAGGAGTCCTGGGCACAGGAACACGTGATTACAGTTTCCCTGCCTTTTCTTAGACACATTTCCTTAGGTTCTTTCTAGAACAAGAGGACTTAAGTCAGAGCCAGTCAAATCGGGTCTCAGCCTCAGGGACAGTATGAATCCAAATAAAGACACTTCGTGACGCAAAAAAGAAACTCCTAATTAAGCCTGATCTACTTGGTGCTGACTTTTCGGTCTATTCTCAGGCTTTAAAAAAACGTAAAATATTCAAATGATTAATATTTCACAGACAAAATTACACACAGCAACATGACACACAAGGACCTGTGACATGGGGGTACAGGGCTGGAGTGGGAGTGGGGAACAGTCACCGCACAGGGGGAAAGCCCCTGCCGGAATGGGTGCTCAGGGCTGTCTGCAACCGCTCAGGGTCCCCATGTGGAAGGAACTACATGGAGAACACAAATTGTTCTTACTGATCTCACTTTACTCGTCCTCTGTGCACGGCATGCACGCTGTCTGCATGGAGACAGAGATACCAGGTTCTTCCACGCGGTCTTGGGCGGATGCGCCAGTCAGCTGACCTTGCTGAGAGTCTGGACTGGGCCACCAGGGCTGAGCAGGTAACACTGCCTCCAAACTCACCGTGGGCCAGAACGAGCCCTCCTCGCTGGGAAGCCTGCTGCTGCCCCGCAAGCTTCCAGAATGGACGGTCGTCCATTAACAGGGGGAGACCAAAAAACACATCCAGAAGCAGGGAGGGAAAACACAATCAAGGTGTGGCCCCATGGCCCCTTAGGTTCACATTTGCTCGTCAGAGGAACTGACTGCCCCCTACACAAGACCCCCCACAACCCCCCAATCAAGAAAGGAGTCATGTGTGCTCACAGCAAGTACAATGAATAATAAAACTCACCTGGCTTCTCCACCGGCTCCCTTTAAAACAATCATCCCTTGTCAGGACAGACAAAATATCTTCCATCTTTATCTCCGAAACGCTGTAAAAGGAAGGGCACATTAAGGTAAGCTTTCCAATCTTTTGGCAACCTCCGGAATCTTGATGCATAAAACTGGCCTATTCTCAAGCTACGTAGATGTAAAATAGAAGCTACACCTTGACAGAAAGGAAGTAAGTTTCCTAAATCTTCAGGAGTTTGGAAGGCAGCGACCGCTGTGACTTGACAGGGACAGAAGAGTCATATTCCCAACACTCCTCCCCGGGGACTTTTAAATAAGTTACGTTTAAAATTTCCTTTATGGGCATCCCACCATTATTTTTTCATAAATCTCAAATTCTAAAAAGCAAGTCTGCTGATTAACATACTACCTTGACTTGACCAGATGAGAAAATAAAAAAACAATGCAGAGTCCCTTGAGTTTTATATTTTAAAAAAAGGCCAGGCTGGGGTGGGGGAGGGGCACATCGCTAAAGGTCCTTAAGTGTTGGGGTCAACTCCTCAGGGAAGGCTAACAAGTGACCATGGCCCCAGAACTCTCTTCTCATTTACCCAGAAGGATGCCTACCCTCCTGCGTCTTAATTACAAAGGGGTAAGGAACAGAGGGCCTCTGATGGGTGCAGAGCTATGTGCAAACAGCTGAGATCAGATCTTGGGCCTCGCTGGTGAACGGAAGCCACCCTAAGCCACAAGAGGCCCAACCCTGCCCCGTGGTCCAGTGGGAAAGCCTCCGCTTCAGCCGGTCTGCGGGCCACAGCGTTCAAACGCGCACGCACAATCAAGTATTATACAGCCTAAGGAAGAAACGGGAGCCGCTGAAAACCTATTTCCCAGGGAGGGAAAAAAAAAATGGGAAGGAGGAGTTCTGGGGAGAAAAACAGATCATAAAAAGATAAATGACTTCCTTGTATGTTGTTTTTTAAAATGTAACAGCAAATTAAAACATGAATGGCAACCTCTCAGGTGGGAGAAGACAATTCTCCCCCTTTCCCCCAAAGGTTACTCTGACAAAGCTATGAATGAAAATGTCACGTCTCTGACAGCGATTCACCTGAAATGTGTCACCGCTTCCCTGAACACCCCCAGCCCCCGCCCCTCCACTCTCTCTGGTGCTGCCAGCTCACAGCCCCACGGAGCCGTGAAATCCTCTAACGGCACGAGTCAGCCCAGGGAGGCAGAGCGCGTATCTCGAAGGTATGAGTTCGGGGGGGAAATGTGATTTCATGGAAAATGTATTTTTCATATGAGAAAGGATTGCTGTGGCCACTGAATTTGCCTCTTCTTGACGCCGCAGTCTGAAGGTGAATGCACAGCACAGTCCTCACTGCTTCTTTGTTTGACGGCCCTGCCTCCGCGCACCACTTGTTTCCTCGAGGAGGAAAGGAAAAGGAACAGAAAGGCCTGGGGTGAGGTCCTGAAGCAGGGAGAAAGAGCAAGAAGGCGACCATTCGCAGTCAGGGATACAAAGAACGAAGGCCACCGCAGAGAGGCGTGCTTACCAGAAGGCGTGTCAGGGCGGACCCTCCAGCCAGGGCACCCCTCTGCCGTGGGTGTGTCCTGTGACGACGCTGGGGGCCAGGCATCGCCACGTGAACGCAGCGGAGAACGGACTGGAGTGATTTACAGTTTAAAAGGGCCTCCCTCCTGTTCTAAGAAACCAGGTTGCTTCTGAGGAACAAAGCAAATCTACTCTGCTGGTTTATGGTACTATCGGCAGATGTGAACTGCCCCCCACCCCTTACTATGAAAAGATAGAGAAATAAATTCAGGGACCTGTCTTACGCCTGATCTAAGAAATACACGGTCTGCAATTTACATTTTGATAAGCCAGTGACGACTTTCATTAGAAACTCGTTTAAAAGGGAGGTGGGAATCCACTAAGAGACTGTCAAGTACAAGGGAGTCGCCCGAAGGAGCAGAAACGAAGTCCTGCTTTCAGGCTGAGGTGGCAGCGGCCCAGGGCGCCCCCCTCCTGCCCCGGCTGCTAAATCACACTGTCAGGGAGACGTCCGCAGCCATCGGCATCTGAAGGCAGGCAGCGACGGCTGTGATGGCCCTTGCTGCCGGGCGCCTCAGCCTGCCTTCCTGAGTCTTCCCTGCAATTCATCAGCCATCGCAGCAGCCTGCTGCCCGCTCCCAGGTTCTCCCACACAACACCCACACACACGTCTTCCTTCTCGTTCTGTTTTTGTCTTTTAATATTTAGCAGTGTAACTTCTGGTTCAACTCTGCTGCTTTCACGACACGCTCTGTAATTAGTTCTTCGTAGGTATGATTTTTCAAATTAAGTAAAAAACGGCTTATACATACAGATACCCAACATGCGTCTCTTCCTCAGACAGAATCTGGAAGCATCACCCACGGCTGCCACATCATAACTTGGATCTGACATTCTCGGGGGCTGGTTCTATCAGGCCCACAGAGCAGAGTCAGGTACAGACGTTTCCCTGGTGCACTGTCAGGGCAGAATTGGGCAAGGCCAGGGCCCCCCAGGACTCTTGCCCCCTCGAGTAGACGTTCTCTCCACAAGAGACCGAGATCTCTTCCTCGGGGTACTTCGGTCTTCATCCTTCCGAACTTCCCTTGCAAGTCCAAATACAAGTCCAAATCACTGGAACCTCAGAGTGGTCTCCTCGATGTGAGCAGAGGATGCTGGATTTCCCAGCAACGCCGCTGGCAGTTTTTCCAGATGAGGCCATCACAGAGAATGACTTTCCTTTTTATATCTTTAAAATACACATGGCTACTATTTTCCCCTTTTATTTTTTGATGTTTGTTTATTCATTTTGGGGGGGGGGAGATGGAGAGAGAGGAGGGAGGGGCAGACAGAGAATCCCAACCAGGCACCGAGCCTGATGGGGGTGGGGGCTCAGTCTCACGAACTGAGATCATGCCTTGAGCCCAAACCGAGAGTCAGATGCTCAACCAGCTGAGCCACCCACGTGCTCCTCTTTCCCTTTGTAAATTTAGCTTACGTTTGACTCTCTCAGAGCAATCAGCCTGAACGCATGAATGAAGGAAACCCGAGAGCAGACACAGGCAGGGGCATCTGTGCGGGGGACTCTGGCCTGGACAGTCATCGGACTTCAGGACTGTCAGCGCTCACTTTTCTGAGCTTATGGAGTCAAAGTGCACGAGCAGGGAGAACACCCGGGAGCTGCGTCAGGAAGGAGCGGACAACGTGGACTTGCAGTTCTAGAACAGGAGGTGGGGGAGAAGCGGCCCGGAGCGAGAGGCCGCCGAGGTGCAGGGACCACGTGCCCTCCCGAGGATGACAGGGCACAGCTCTCAGCACACTTTCCAGAGCCCTACAAGCTCCCGTGCTAGCAGAACACTGTGGCAGCGCCGTGACAGGCCCCCAGCCTGTGGGGACGGGTAAGAGACGACTGGAGAAGGCGTTACGTCCGTGGGTTTTCATCCAACACCCCCGCTTCCAGGGCACAGCTGCCCACTGGCGAGCCAGCCCAGGACCAGAAAGCGCCCCCGGAGAAGGGCCGGCCGGCACAAAGCCCCAGGGCACTCAGAATCCAGCCCAGGAGGAAGTTCTTGGTGAAAAGTGATTGACCAACTGACAAACAGAATTCCTCCTTACAAGGAAGATCAAATATGCAGCCTTCCTGAAACAAATAAAATCCACTCTTTCAGTGGCTGAATTGTTTTAGGAAGAGATATTGAACGAAAGGAAAACCCAAGCCAGCATCAGTCTGGCCCACTCGAAAGCACCACCAGGCTCCCATCTCCCCAGCACTCAAGGCACGGTTCCTGAGGACGCCCCAGCCCCCAGATGTTCCATGAGCAGGCCCAAGGCTGCGGGGCGCTACCAGGTCTGCCCAGGGTGCAGGGAGGGAGGGGGTGAGGGAGAGGAAGGAGCGGGAGGGAGGAAAAGGGGGGGAGAGAGGGAAAGGGGGAGGGAGCAAGGGCTCTGCAGCTGGGGACGGCCCCAGGCGGCTCTCCGAGGGGCTGGCCTGCACTCGGTCCCCACGCCAGGCCCCAGGCCGCCCGTCGGGGAGCCGCAGTGCCATGCAGAGCGCAAGGACTCCGCCAGCTGTACACGAGACAGCGTGGCCGTCTTGCCTCACAAGCAGCGCAGGGCCGTGCGAAGCAAAGCACCGGAGGCGCCAGCTCCGAGCAGCAGCACTGGGGCAGCCATCGGGGCTCCCGTGCGCGGCACGAACCGTGCCCCACCCTCCGGGGCACATGCGCATGACTCTCCCCGCACCTCCTGAGCCGCTCTCCGCATCTCGGCGCCACGTGTGAGCAGAGGAAAGTCCCGAGAGCAGACCCGTGTGGAAGCCGCACGCCACAGCGGCCTGTGATCGGCGCCGGAGGTCGCCCAGAAGGTGTCTCCCCGGCTCCAGACCCTGTTCTCCACCTTGGCTGTGCTCGTCTCTCCAGAGCAGGGTCTGGGTCTGCTGGGGGCCCCGATGGGTGACGACACGGCAGCTGCGAGGCTGCGCGGGCACCTCAGCTGCCCCCCACCCCCGATGTCCTGCCTGGGCGTAAATCCCCGGTGGTGGGGGGCTGTGTGAGGAGTCACGAGTATCCTTTTGTTTCAAAGACAAATCATCTTTAAAGGCACCAAACGTTGCGCCAAAATAAAACCCGCATGAAGCGGGTCCTCGAGACGCCGGCCGGGAAGACTGTGTGCACCAACTGTGCGTAAAAGAACAGGGAACACGGACCTCGATCTTAAAGGAAAACCAAGTGCAACAGATCGCTCCATGACTTCGTGTGGCAACGCAGTGGAAACTGTCATGTGCTGACGGCGTGAAGGGCTCAGTGTTTGCCACTGGCTATTCTGGGACCCACTTAGAGATCACAAGGGTTAATGGCTCTTCGTCAGCTTACAAGGCCCATCCACTGTAGAAAGTGACAGAAAGTTAATTAGGTGAGATCAGCCGAAACCGCGTGCAGGTTTCTGACTCACTTGATTTTGTGAGAAGCCAACGAGCTGACATATCCTGCCTCCGAAGGAGCCAAGATGAGCAGGCTGCTCCCGTGGCAGCCAATCCGGGCGGTTCTCCCGATCCGGTGGATGTATTCGGCAGGCGAAGACGGAGCGCTGTACTAAAAAGGGCAACAAAAATGAAGGCATTCACAGATCAAGGCATTGCCATTAATTGGAAGTGCAATACCCCTCACCTGCCTCCAGGTATCCCAAGAATTAAGTCCCGGTGCTATGGTTACCCTCACGCAACCCCAAGGAGAGCCGCTCAAGCCCGAAAGCCCTGCCTTCGTTGGAAATAACGAGGCTCTGATGCGCAAGCGTGAACAGCGGCCAAGTTCCCGATGAGCCAGCGCCTCCCCGTCCCCGTATCTCCACTATAATTCTCCACAGGTCTCTTCACTCTCCTATCTGTATCCTTCCACCGAGTGACCGTGCAAGGTGAACACGGAGGCGGGTGGGGGCGCATTCCGTAGGATGCCCGAGTGACCTTGGCCGGCAGATGCCATAGAGGACTGGACAGGGTCAGGGGCTGCCTGTCCTGATCAGAGTTCAGCTCTGCTGCTGGGCCCTCGGGAGCCGGGAGGCGGGCTCCCCTCCGGCAGGACTCACTTCTGCTACGGGGGACAGCGGTCCTGACCTGGGGGGCGGTGGGGGACAGACTGTAACTCAGCAGAGCGCATTATGCATAGCACTTCATATTCCCTATGGCGGTAACTTCATCATCACGAACAGGAACTGACCACACATGCGTTCTTGTTTTTCTCTTTGCCGCTACCCGAATCAAAGATCAGAGACCCAAAATGGACAGAATATGTGAGGAGGTCTGGCCTATGAAAATAATCAACCTCACAATATAGAAAACCTCTAAACAATCATTGTTATGCATCTGCCCCATCCCCCACATGAAAGTTTCCCTGCCTTTTCTTCTTTACTTGGCTGTGTGGCCAACAGGCAAGAAAACACAAGGCCTCTAGTCGAAAAGTGGTCTGCAGCGGGCAGATCACATTTCCTAGGCAGTGACAGGCACGCAATTCCACTAACAAGTGAATAAACCATGACTCACGTAAATGGGGCACGTGTCCCCAGGCCCCCACACGGAAGGGCTTGAAAATACCACTCTGCAGACTAACAAGAAGAAAAAACAAAACTGAAAGCACTAGACTCTAGGGCTAACACGTGTGCCCTCTGGCAAAGCGTCGAAGGCTAGAGGTGTGTGTCAGGTGCTGTCAGGACCTAATTGCCCCCTGCAGGTCAATGCACACGGACACGGCTCTCAGGGCGGCTGAGCATCTCCTTCCGGACACAATGAGGCCTCCCAAGGGCCCGGGCAATTCCTGCTGTTTTCAGACTGCTGAAAGTTTGTGTGTGACATGCGTCAGTCTGGGAGTAGGGGAGTCTGCACCTCCCTCCTGCGACTGCTCAGTCTGGCTGTTTCGCCGCAACGGCCGGGTGGGCTGGGGTAAGGGAAGATGCGGGAGAACTGGGCAGGTCACTAGTTGCTGCCTGGTTACTGAGGCAACACCCAAGAGGCTAATAATAATTATTCCACTTAAAGCCGACTCATCTACTCAACAATTGTTTATTCCTGCCTCGAGCCCACACCTTAACTAAAAAATTACCTGAACAATCCACGTGACTTGAGGGAGATCCAAACCCCGAGCTGCAACATCCTTTAAAACAGAAGAGAATATGGCTTACGACTGAGTTTCAGAGCCTTTTCAGAGCCATGGATCCCTCCACCTGATAATCTAATGCAAGCTATGAGGGCTCACCACCCTCCAGCGTGCACAGGCGTGCGCACATGCGTGCTTGCACACACACACACCTGCACACAGCTTCAGGGACCCAATGAAGTCCATCTTTGGTTAAAAATTCTAACTTGGGGGGGAGCGCTGGGTGGCTCAGTCAGTTAAACATCCGACCTCTGCTCAGGTCGTGATCTCACAGCTTGTGAATTCAAGTCCCGCGTCGGGCTCCATGCTGACAGCTCAGAGCCTGGAGACTGCTTCGGATTCTGTGTCTCCCTCTCTCTCTGCCTCTCCCCCTCAGGCTCCCCCACTTGCTCTCCATGTGCCTCTCTCAAAAATAAATAAATGTTAAAAAGAATTTTGAAAAATTCTAACGCAGGGTAAGTTCCACAGAACGCGCTGGTGAGGCGATCACAAACGTTCACCTCCTAGAAGACCATGAACTGCAGGTCTGCCCAAGAACTTAAGCCTTCATCAGCACGTCATGTGAGAATTCTGCGAACTTCGAGCATGTTCTATTACTCCTACATCTTACCAGAACCACTCTCTGACAGACGAATGCATCCGTGGGTTATTATGCCCACCCCTCAGCCCTGAGCAGCGCCCAGCAGCGCCACGGCTCTGAGGCACGTCCGGAAGGCCACCCCCAAGTGCACCGCTGTGGAGGCGAGCTGCAGAGTATTTACTGAGGACTCGTCGGCCTCACGGAGCAGTAACTATCAAGTCACGTCCCACCTCTTCTGACACTTAATTACAACCCCAGCCAAAGACTTCACTGGACGTGAGAACTGTAAAAGCAAAGGAGACATATTTTCTTCTTTTCCTTTCAGCCGGCTGCCACCCAAAAGGCAAAGGCCCTCTGCTCTCCAGGGTCTGGCCATCCTGGCAGGGGGACAACAATGGCGCCTTTCAGTGCTTAGGGAGAAGCCTGCACTGGGCACTCATCTCCAAGCACCGCCGTCACGACAAGAACCACCCCAGTCGTCATCTGCTGAGCGCTTACCACACGCCAGACTGTGTGCAGCTTTTCACCTACGTCCTCCTGAGCGATCTTCAAAACAACTATTACTCCCATTTGAGGGACAGAAAACCAAGGTTCAGAAAGATTAAGTAACTTGTCCACTGACACACAGCTGAGAGGTGGAGGCAGCCCTCGAATCGTGAGTCCACCTTACTTTCCCAAGGCCGTAGCCTACCGTCCCACCACCAAAAAGACGCCACAGCCCTTGTAAGCTGCTGGCAGAAATGCAAAGTAGTACAAAGCCCTGGAGTAGGAAATGTGGTAAAATTCAGCAAAATTACATAGGCACTGGACCTTTGGCCCAGATGCAACGTCACTTCCTGAAATCCATCCCCAAGACACACTGGCAAAAATCCGACACGTCACCTGCACAAAGCTACTTGTCTCGGCGGTACCTGTAGTGGGCCTGGACCACTGCGCGTCCGGCAGACCAGCTGGCTGAAACACGGCAGCGCCCGCCCTCCGCGGCAGAGTGCGGCACGGGGTGCAGACGGCGAGGTGCTGGCATGGAGAGTCGCACGGCCTGCTCCGGGGGGATGGGGCGGCGTGTGTGTGAGATGACGGAAATACAAATAGGTCTGCTTGTACTTCAAAAGGAAATAATGGAGCACAAAAACCCCAAAGCTTACAAAAACAGTTCACCGGAAGGGGAAGGGGCCGGGGGCCGCGGACAAGGGCAGAAGCTGGACTTCCTTTAATGGACTTGTACGATTTTGACAATGTAATGTTTTTTGATATAATTAGAAAGATGATGAGCTGTCAAGAAACAGAAGTATGGGTGGCGCCTGGGTGGCTCAGTCGGTTGGGCGGCCGACTTCAGCTCAGGTCATGATCTTGAAGTTCATGGGATCGAGCCCCACGTCGGGCTCTGGCTGACAGCCAGCTCAGAGCCTGAAGCCTGTTTCGGATTCTGTGTCTCGCTCTACCTCTGACCCTCCCCTGCTCACATTGTCTCTCTCTCTCTCAGAAATAAATAAAACATGGGGCGCCTGGGTGGCTTAGTCGGTTAGGCGTCCAACTTTCGCTTAGATCATCATCTTGCGGTTCGTGGGTTCGAGCCCCGCGTCGGGCTCTGTGCTGACTGCCAGCTCGGAGCCTGGAGCCTGTTTCAGTTCTGTGACTCCCTCTCTCTCTGACCCTCCCCTGCTCACGCTGTCTCTCTCTCTCTCTAGAAATAAATAAAACATAAAAAAAAAAAAATTTAAAAAAAAAAAGAAAGAAATAAAACATTAAAAAAATCATACTCCATAAAAAACAAAGAAAGACACAGAAGTAAGGGTACCGCCTATGATGTATTCTTGCCAAAAACACACCCAACTCTGACCAGGTGTGCTGTCCCCAGCTCCTAGGTTACAGCAACTCCGGGCGAGGGAAGAGCACGGTGGCCGGACCAGGAGGGCACAAGAAGCCACATCCCACACGTGGTGTATTCTACAGCACCAAGTCTAGTTTCTTCCAGCAAAAAATCCAAGGGCAAAAAAAAGGTGGGTACCAAAAACAAGGCATTAAGTGGGCAGATGGGTAAACAGAGAGATGAACCGAGAGACCAACCGGGAGCCCACACCTGGAAGGTGGCTCAGCAGAACGACCAACTGTGGTTACGGTCGGGGAGCCGGGTTTGAGTGATTTTTACGTTTCCTTTTGCATTTTCCTGGGTCCCTTGCTTTGTCGTTCTTTTAGCAACAAATGCATAACATTTCCCACCGAAATGTTTATTTAGAAAAATTCAAACCAGGGGCACCTGGGTGGCTCAGTAAATTGAGCGTCCAACTTCGGCTCAGGTCATGATCTCACGGTTCATGGGTTCGAGTCCCGCATCGGGCTCTGTGCTGACAGCTCTAGAGCCTGGAGCCTGTCTTCGGATTAGGTGTCTCCCTCTCTCTCTGACCCTCCCCTGCTCATGCTGTCTCTCTCAAAAAGAAATAAAAACATTAAAAAAAAATTTTTTTTAAAAAGAAAGAAAAATTCAAACCAAGGAGCACTCACACATCCTTCATCCACTGCTAATTCATCAACTGCTAATCTTTGGCGCATTTGCTTTCCCTTTTTCTCTCTCTACACACACATTTTTCGAAGCCATCTGAAAGTTGCAAATACCACGACATTTTATCCCTAAATACTTTAGTATGTACCTAAGTAAAAAGGCATTCCTCTACACAATCACAATACCGTTATCATACCTAAATAATTTAGTATTGAATAACTTTACTTCCTGATAATCACTTCGTATTCAAATTTCTCCAACTGCACCTAAGATTTACTTTTATAGTTGTTTTTCTTTCCCAACCCAGGAACTGACTCATAGATCACGCTTTCTATTTTTATTACATCCCTCTAGACTTCCTTAATCTAGAATGATATCCCTGCCCGTAATATTTACTTATTTAGCTTCTTGATAACTCAACTTTGAAGAAGGCCAGGAGTCCCGAAGTACCTCCCTGAGTCTGTATTGTCTAACTGTGTCCTCAAGGGAAGGTCCGGGTGGAGCTTTCTGGCAGAGAGACCTAAGGGTGGTGTGTACTTCCCAGCAGCTGACACCCGGAGACACCCGAGGGCGCTCTGTACTGCACAGGTGGCGCTGTGCTCTGTCCCCTGAGGAAGTGGCATCCACCACACAGCTCCCTCCACCTGAAGGTACCTCTCTCCTTTGTAGCTACTGGGTAAACCGGGGAGGGAACTTCGAGACGGTCTCCTAATCCTTTTGCCCAAAGGCTTCGGCATCTGTCGACGCTTCTTGTGGTGCCTCGCTGTCCCCCGGTGGCTGCAGAAGGATGGCTTCTGTCGTTCCCTTCTTCCACTTGACAGTTGCCATTTTTCTGTAAAGAACAGTCTGCCTTCCTTTCCCCTTAAGTATCACTAAAGATTTACATACGTAAGGCTCTTCTGGAAAGCAGTAATCCTATGCAAAGTTTCTGTAAGAAGCACGCTGGAACAGCCATTCCCAATGTCGCCCACGGTCAGAGGCAGGGGCCAAGGAAGAGCCTGTCCCACCATCATCTGAGCCACCTGCAAGGACCATGGAGGGCCGTCAGGATTTGGCTGCCTTCACTCTGATCACACCTGGGCTTGACGCTTTCCTTGGAGTGGTGGCTAGGCTGCGTTCATTAGGTGTTAAGCAGAAGTTAATGTACTAAAAGTGTGTCAACCACCCACTAAGTGTTTGCAGACAGCTCCCATTGCCCTGAAAACTGAAAGCTGATGTTCCTGAGCTGATGCCTTTGAGAACACAATTTAGAGAGTTCTCTATCTTAAAGGGGAGCAGGCACTGCTTTCTACACTAACCACAGTTGATGTCTTTAGAAAAACTGACGGGTTCTTAAATCCGCTAAGCTCTTGTTAAGAAATGATTTATTTTATTTAAGTGCTCTGCACTGGGAGATGCATGTAGACAATGGCTGTCTGAGCTTTACAGACAGGCTTTGTAAAAAATGTGATGCTCGCCGGTTTAGTAAATTCAACCAAGAAACACAGATGAAACTCTAAAATAGGAGATGACGTTCATGGAAGTCACTGTACAAACACGCCGAAACAGAGAGGAAGAGCGCCAGTAGCCTTCCCGGGACCGTTCAGGGTTCTATTTCCTGCTCAGGGGGGCTGGCCAAGACACCATCTTCCCGTCTCCCACTACTACGTGTCCTGGGGAGGGGGGCCTCCCCGCTCCCCCCCGCCTATTCCAGCACATCCTCCTCCTTATCCTCAGCCTGGGCTACCACAGGGAACGGGACAAAGGCACAACCTTCGTGGCCTAGAAACAGACAGAGCTAGACTCCACCGTCACTGCAGCATCCACACCACCGGGCAAGTCAGTGCAGCTCGCCGACCCTCAGTTTACCCACCTATCTGATGGCCATAAGACCCACCCTACGGATCTCATCTCACGAGGTTGCTGAGGGATCGAACGGGACCGTGTTTGTGCAAGTGTGTTGAGAATAACAAATCCACACATTTCATTCCATGACGAAGTAGGAACCGGGCACAGTGGCAGTTAGGCAGTGATCCTTGTGCCCACACACCCGACCCGGGCAGAGGACCAACCGCAGAGAAGCCGGGGTCTGCGCCATCCTCCAGAATGGCGTCAGCCAGCGGTACCAGATCAACGGGAAACTGCCCTACCCAAGTCTCAGCCAAGGCTTCGGTTCTCTGCCCCTCATAGAACTTAGACCCAGCCCAAACGTATTCCTTTAAGCTAATTAGGGCAAAAGGATTGCTAAAGTCAGTTCTGAAAGACACTCAACGGTGAGGCCGAGAAGGCCCGGGGCCTGACAATGGGCTGCCTCCCCGAGACCAAGGAGTACAGATGGAAGGCAGCTTGCTCAGGTGCCAGCCTGTCAGTTGGATTAAAATGACTCATTTATTTACCCAAGAACCTCACAAAGTGCTTTTACTAACAGGGAGAGGGGGCCTGCCGGCTCTCAGAGCAAGGGACGCAGCAAATTCGCCTCTGCCGCCTTCCCGGCCTGCCAAAAGTCATTATTGCCGTGTGTGGAAAGCCATCAGCGGGGTACAGGCCCCTGTTGTCCGGGTGACAGATTGGGCTGCGTAATCAGAGGAGGAAGGAGAGAGTGCAGAAGCTGTCAGAGGCGGGCGAGCTTGGCTGGAGCCGCCAAAAAACTGGCAACATGAGTTAGCGTAACCGAGTAAACAGCCGACCATCTCCAAATGATCTTGCCATTAACACGAATGAAATAAAGTGGAAAAGCTAAACTTTACCTGAAAAGCACGCCCCAGAGAGAGCCAAGAAAGTCGACATTTATTGTCGGTGGTGAAGTGACTCTCCAGGCCTCATCTCCCGGCCTCCTTTGTCTCCCAGCCTCCTGGCACAGTGGAAATTCCCCAGGAGGAAGGGAAATTAAGAACCGCATAGACGTAATGGCGAGCTTCAAGACAAAAAAAAAAAAAAAAGCGGGGGCCTGGAAGGTGGAGGAAAGCAGCACAGGTTCAAGCGTCTTCTGAAGGCAGGCACGTGCCGGACAACCACGATCTAGTCCAACAGAGAACGAGGCAGCAGACCACACGGGGCTGGGGGTGCCTCCCTGCGCCAGGGAGAAGGTGACTATGCTCCCTTTATCCACGGACGGCCAGGGAGGGCCACAGGTACGACGAAAAGCCCAGTGTGGGCCTTAAAACCGGAGGCAGCTCAGGAATATCATTTCCCCGTCGCTGAAGGGTACTTCCCTTTACCGGCCAATCAACCTAACAATGGTGCTGAAACCACCTTCCCCACCTCTGGCTTACGGGGAGGAGTTCCGCACCGCAAGCTGGAGGAAATATTCTGTAGATTATCTAACATTTCCTGTCTGATCCCTTTGATTTCTTAATTCCATTTGGGAAAGTGGGCTTTTGAACTTTCAATCAGCTCCTTTCTATAATCCCTACTCCCTTAACATGACCTACTTCTCCGGAGGACACAAATTACATTCTGAATGCGTAAGGACCCCACTCTCACAAACTGGGCTCCCCTGCCCCAACTACCCTTTCGCTTCTGCCTACGTTTCGTGTCCCCATGGTCTCCCTCATTGGTTGATAACCCACAGTACACAAAGCCAGGTACCAGGTCCCGAAAGGCTGTTAGGAAATTAGAAAGGTCTTTGCTTTCAGATATTTATAATTAAGATGAAAGAAAACACACACACACACGCACACACACGTCCTGAACTGTTTCTAATAACTAAAAAAAAAACAAGGAGGAAAATGGATTGAGAGGTGGGAGTCTGAAGCAGTAAATAGCATAATTGTGAGTTTCTGAGTGGTTACAACACAGTTCCCAACCTTTCATACAGATATTCAGTCTTCTGGGCTCGTTAAAAGATCTTGGGATGATAAATCAAAATGGCAAAAGATACGATGGGGGAGGGCCCTCCCCCCGCAACAATTCACAACACGATTCCTCTTTATCAAAAGCAGCCAGTTCTCCATCTGCCATGTCCTGACGTGGCCCCTGCTCCCATTAACACTAAGGAGGCTCCTGGAGAGCACGAGGAGGGCCTGGCAAGCAACAGGCTGCTTAGATGGACGCCGAGTGACAGCCTCTCCCCGAGCCGGCCGTGATCTATGGCAGCGGGCCCCGTGTGCCTGCGGCCCCCGCGCACCAGAAGCTTCAGGCCGGAGCACACAGATACACAGAGGTGGGAAGTATGAGAGGGCGGAAGAGCCCCTGTCACCGGGGACCGTGTGCTCGCTCCCTGGCTTCCAAAGGGAAATGAGCCCCCACCCGGCTCCTCCGCAGTAATCTTCACTGCAGAATGAAGACAAAACCGGGCGATCAGCACGCTGGAAGGTTCCCTGACAAGCAGACAAGCACACACCAAGAAACTTCAGCGAAATCAGACTGTGCACAAGTGAGAGTCAGCTCCCCACGTGGCACCTGGGCGGCAGGGGACACAGGGGTGGGGGGGCCGTGCTCGGCCCAGTCAGTGGCGCTCTCTGGGTGGCTGACCTCACTGCAGGTAGCAGCCAGACAAAACAAGAAACTTCGTCATAGGCTTCTGACCCCACCGAGAATTACCCTTTAAAGAGAATGATCTTTACTTGCACGTAAACCTACACAAGAAACCAAGGCCGAAACCAACCAAAACACTGAACTTCAAATACCTGGAGCTTTCTTTGAGACCCAGAGCTCACCCACGTCTGTAAGAAACACCAGGAGACTGGAAGATTCTCCACCAGGGACAAACCCGACATCTTAAGGGTCAAAGATGAAAACCTTTTGTTCTTATCTCAACTCAAACTCC
Source organism: Proteles cristata cristata (assembly GCA_017311185.1). Lineage (NCBI taxonomy): Eukaryota > Metazoa > Chordata > Mammalia > Carnivora > Hyaenidae > Proteles > Proteles cristata. Next base: position 155,160 of record JAESUZ010003586.1, read on the forward strand.
AACACAAAGGCTCCTGCTGTCTTGTTTCAGCACAGACAGCGTGTAGCGCTCACCCCCGGGTACCCCACGGATCTGAGAAAGTGCACTTATTCCCAACGAGCAAGGCTACTAACCTCAGCCTCTCCCAGTCTTCAGAAAAAGGCAGACATTGATGTCTCTCACCAGTATGTTTCTTGGGCCCCAAACATCCACCCATTCGGTCCACAAACCCCGAGTGCCTATGGCACATCTGCCCTGTGCCGGCCACCGGCACGGGACTGCACACCAAACCCAGTCCACCTCTAGGGGCTTGTGCTCGGGGCCGGGGGGGCGGGGGAAACACCTAGACCAGGTGTGGTGGGTGCTGTAAAGAAAAGCGGGGTGCACTGGGAGGGCCCCAGGAGTTCACTTCCCTGAAAAACTGAAATGGAAGCAGTGACCCAAGTAGGGCTAGTGCTAGTCAGGGCAGGTGCTGCGGGTACAACGGGCCCAAGGCCAGGCAAGGAAGACCAACACATTCAGGGAACTGAGGCAGGAGCATACCTGGCCGAGGCCAGGAGCAAGGGGGAAAGTGGAGGCCAAGGGGACAGAAGAGGTCAGCTTCCGGAGGGTACTGCTGGACACGGAAAGGACTTCCGACAAATTTCCTTCCCAAGTAATCATCTGGGCTCGTCCTCACTTCAGCGCTGGCGTTTAGACACAGGTGAGAGCAAACGCAGCATCTGATTCACCGGCGGGCGCCACAAAGGGCAGGGCCGCCTAGTCACACTCGGAGGCAAGCGTGCCAGTAGTGACCGTGCCCGATCCCGACGCCCAGGTCCTGGAACCACCATCTGCCCCACCTCGTGTGCGAACTGGCACATGGTAATAAACAGGTGACGGGGTGGCCGCCTCCAAACAAAGCTGCACTCACCCATAAACCCTGAATTTAGAAAGAAAACAACATCTCGTCACCTTCAAAACGGAATGCAGTGCAAGAGTTCCTTCAAAAGTAACCGCGTTAAAAAGTGAGGCCCAGACAGGTACTCAAACAGCTCAGTTTCTGTCCTGCCCGGGCGCTGCCCCCCGGGTCACCCAGTTAGCAGTGCAATGTCACCACTGCACACACGGGGACTTCCCAGGTGAGCTGCGGATTAAATCATACCATCCAGGAGGGCACAAGGAGAGAAGAGGCTTTAACCATGGTGGTGCCGTAAAGCCCCAGAGAGGCGGGCACGGGAGGTGTGGCTTTTCAATCTCTGAAGAGCTTTGAGACCCGTCATAAAGGACAGTTCTGCACCAGGGTGGGGTGGGGGGAACCGCCGAGGGCCGGGGCCGAATGACCTGGCCCCAAAACTGCAGGGCAAATGACAGTTTTAGACAAGAGCAAAGGAAATCCGTCCATGCGCATCTATCTTCCCTTAAAAAAGGCTCGCGCAGAGGCAAGTGGGGCGACTGTTGCGAAAAGACTTTCTCAGCTCTAATTACTCCCGATAGCTGTAATTTACACATTTTGGTGGACAGAAATCGCAAAGATTCACACATTTTCAGACCAACAGCTGCCACTATTAGTGAGCAAATCGGCAAGACGTCTGCCCGGTGGCGGCCGGTGTCTGTGGCACAGCCAGGGGACAACCAGAAGTGCGAGGCGACCGGCCACACCAAGGGGGCCCTGCTGGCCCTGCTCTCCGCGGGGCTGGCCGCGGGGCCGACTGTCGGGAGGCGAGAACCCGTAACCGCCGGTCTGGAAGCTCGCGGCCCTCGCGTGGGGCACACAACGGTACGTACCGTGCAGAGAAGGACGCCGGTCTTGGAACGTGAGAATTCCTGAAACACTGCCGTTCTTTCCTGCAGAAACAAGGGAAAACAGGCCTCACAACTCAGGTCAGTCCCAGCCGGCAGGCTCAGGTTCCCATAATGCCTTCTTCCCAGGGCTCTGTCTCTAGACAGAGGGGCGGAGGGGCTTTACCAACAAAGAGACGTCAGTTCTGCACACCCTCTCATCAGACCCGTGCCCCACAGGACTAGATTCTCAGACTATTCGAGGGCGGCCATCTCAGTGCTGGGCCAGGGTGGGCACGGCCCTCAGGACAGCCAATACCAAGAGCGGGCAAGGCCAAAGGCCACAAGTCACTGTACTCCGGGTTCCCAGCTCAGAATTTATTCTAAGCACATGGCCAAGAGGCATAAAGAACCACCATCTTTCCTACAGGGCAATTTTCTTAAAAACTAATTTTAAAGAACATTTAAAAATTATAAAAACCACATATGTCATCTACAGAATTATATATCTTTTATAAAAATTTTGAAAAAAATCTCTATTCTGAGAGAGCAAGCGAGCGAGCACCAGCTGCCGTCTCCCTCTCTCTCTGCCCGGCCCTGACTCTGTCTCAAAAATAAACGTTAAAAATAAAATGTTAAAAAACAAAACAAAACAAACCCCAGCACTTGTCTCTCATGCTCATAAACGTGGTCAGGGTCACATCAACTACCAGGGAGACCAGACTAAGGTCATGGGGAGCCACGGCCAGGGTGACCAGCCAGGCAGATGTGAGTGTGGCAATGCTCAGCGTGGACGAGACGCTTGGCCAGTTAACACAAAACAGAGAGACACTCCTCCCCACCTTCTACCCATGTCATGAGAGGGCTGGGAAGACTAAACACTTAACTAGAAGGGACACATGCTACGCTTTTCTAACGGAAAGAGAGACAACAGTGGTGATGACGCACCCACGTTTACGGAGCATTCACGTACCGGGCCCCATGCTCGGCACGGCATCTGTGAGAACTGAGGGGCTCGCCACACCAACCCCATGAAGTAGGTACTGCTATCACCTCCATTTTAGCAACGTGTTAACTGGGGCACAGAGAGGTGACACGGCGAGTAAAGGCAGAGCCAGGCCCATCGGACTGAAATCGTTTAACTATAGAGCCTTTTGCACGATCAATTCAAATCCCTCGATCCACCCAGCTCCTCCAACATCCTCACGCCCGCCTGGCAGAAGGCCTCTGGTGAAGGAGACCGAGGGTGAGGAAACTAAGCTTTATCAAAAAAAACCCAAAAAACAAAAAAACCCCCACCAAAACCCGAACACTATAAATGGCATTAAGTTATGAAATCTACAAAGTCCACTGCATCAGGGACCCTGAGGTTCGTAAAATTCACAAGGGCTGGACTATTCAGGAAATTCTATCCAGTCCTGTGGGGAGTAAGATGCTGTGTCCTTGAGTGACCTTGAGTGCGCTCACTTTTCTGAGCTTCCATACCCTTAATTATTAAAAGGACAAAAGCGAGCACGAGAAGGGGGCTGGACCTGATGCCTTTAATGCCTCCTTCAGCTCTCAAGAAGCTTTTTCAAAAACTGGTTCTAGTCAGGTCTTGCTCTGATTCCTGGTTGTCCTTCCCTCGCCCTGACTGCTTCTAGCGCCCGGTCACCTGCCTCTAGGACAAGACGGCTCCCACTCGCGGGGCCCGCTCGCCCGCCTTCCACGCCAGTGCGCTCCTCACTCGGCTCTCCACCCACCGCCTGAACGGAATGAGGGCTGCGCAGCTCAGAACCCAAGATCGGGGAGACGTTATTCTCTCCGACCCAACCGGCAGTATTACTCAGAGCCGAGACACAACTGAGACCCTGAAGCCCCTCTCCCATCCACGGTGTTAAGAGCGAAAGCGCTGCATCTTGTTGACAATGACAGCAGTCGCGCTCAGCAGTACCATATGGGATCCACAATTTAGCTCCATTAATGCTCTTAATTTGAAGACATCAAGCCCTAATTACACACTGGGTACTAAAAAGGCAAAACCCCTCCCTGGTGCCAGCTACTTAGTGGTACTCTGTTGCCTTAACAGCTGGCGGAGGCAGGCGCAGGCCAAGCCGGCCCGCGAGCTCTCTCAGGTGGAAGAGGGCAGCTCGCGGAGCAAGAACACCCGGGCATAAAAGACGCCCCTGCCCACGCCGACGCGGCGGCACACTCTGTCTCTGGTTCCAGCGGGTCGCCCGCCCAGGGCTCATCCCCTCGGAGCCTGGCGGGGTCTGGGGCGGAAGCCAGTGCCGACCCCGGGGGCCATGTTCATGGTCGGCAGTCTCAGGCCCGCTCCCGGGGACGGGCGAGGAGCTCACCTCCTGCTCCATGTCGCCGTGCAGCCGCAGGAATTTGAGTCGCGCGGAGGCAGATGGTGGCTGCCCCGCCGCCAGGGCCCCCGAGCAGCCTGGCAGGGTCTGGAGGAAGAGGTGGTAGTGGAACTCCACCAGCTCACGGCTCGAGAAAAAGACGATCATCTTCTGGTCTTTCTCAAACTACGTGGGCACAGGGAGGGAAAGAACCACCATATGTTTTTAAAATTAGGTTGATACTAAGCTGAGTATTTCTCTAAAATACACAATCATGCTAGCCCGGATTTGGAAACCCAAGTGACAGACAGCTTTGAAGTATTAAAAAAAAATAAACAACACTGATAGGACCCGCTACAAAGAGTAGATGAAAGGAAAATGGCACAGCTACAACTTCCTGAGAAACACGGATATGCCACGGACGGAGGCTGCGCGCCCGTTCTTTCCACCCCCGTACGTCCCCCCGCCCCGGGGCTGGCCACAGGCGCGGCGGCCTGGCTGGGGCCCCGGATACAGTGAATCTGCAGCTTCACCCTCAAGCCCCTGCACTTTCCCACGCACCAGCCGAAGTGATCACGCGAATTCAGGAAGTAGAGAACACGGGGTCCTTACAGACCAGGAGCACCAGCCCCTAGGCCTGCCCGCACTCAGCCGGCTCCTGCCTCCTGTGACGCTCCTGGTCCTCAGTCCCAGCAGAGCCTCGGGCACGCTCTGGGTCAAATGCAACAGCGACTGCTGGCCTCTGGGTCTTTACCACAACCCTGGAAAGGCTGACTGGTAAAGTCTGCCTTTGCAAACACAGTTACACTGGAAAACGTGTGTGTGTGTGTGTGTGTGTGTGTGTGTGAGAGAGAGAGAGAGAGAGAGAGAGAGAGAGAGAGAGAGCGCGAGCGCGTGGGTGCTCAACGCCACACACAAAGAGAACAGGACCCTCTTCCCTCGACCGTGCTGGGGCTGGCGTGCGGTCCCACCTTGCACTTTTGCAGGATGAAGGCTGCCAGAGAGACGAGCCTCAGCTTGCTGGGAACCAGGGTCACGTGCTGATCGAGACTCCCCGGAATGGCGAAGCCACACGGCTCGTCACTAGGCGGTGGAGGGGAAACCCCAGGAACCGCGCTGCGCTTTGGGCCAGACCTCCCGTCATGTTCCTCCAGGACAGAGACCCTGACAGGATCGAGCAAGCTGATGTCAGCTAGTCGCGTCACACCTTGGAGCAAAAATGAGAAAGGCGAGCCGGTGACACTGTGAAGGCGGGTTCGAGCAGGCGCCCCCCCGCCCCACGCTTAGGAAGAAGCGCCTACGGGCCACACCTGGGCAGCAAGGATCTGCCCTCTGAGGGTCAGTCCTGCGGGCGAGGCCCAGATTCCACACCAGCACTGCTGGCGTCTGACCTGGGAAGACCACCGAAAGGGGCCGGAGCGGCTGTCCCCTCCCCGCCCTGAAAGGGCTCTACTGTCGAGGAAGCTACGAAAGCCTTGATGAAAGCGGGTCACGGGATTCCTTCACAGGGTTTGCGGGTTTGTGAGGCTTCTAGAATCTACTGCGCTGGCATGCACCAGAATGTCTGATACAAGGAAGAAAGGTGTGGCATTTCCCAAACTTCTGAACACAGAATCCTGGATTCTCTCTTACACTTAAGGTTACTTAGGATACACCTGCACACCGCAACGGGGCCAGCTGGACACGTAGGCCAGACCTGAGAACGCGAAAGCTGGGCTGTGCTGGGTGGGTGACTCTGGCGGCTGTTACTTTCCAAGCCCCTGTGCCCCATCTATGAAGGAGAGCTCAGATCGTCCATCTCGTGAGTACGGGAAGACAGACATGAACTTGAAGAGGCTCAGTGCTCTTTAGGAGAAAGGCAGGCTGATAACCCTCACGAAGCCTCGGGGTAGACGGGAGTCAGCCCTACCCTCCCTCGCACCTCGCCACGAGCACCAGGAACACTCTCCTTCGGGAGGCAGCTCGGGACCTGCCCCGCCCCCACTCCCCGGGGAGCGACTGGAGAGGGAGACTGGGTGTGCGGGGCAGGCGTCTGAGAAAGCAGTCCCTCAGGGGCACCGCCCCCCGACCCTCCGTTCCCAGCGCCGAGAACCGCTGCGGGCAGACGACGCACATCACATCTAGATCATTTCTCTTGGTTAAAAACAAAGAGCGTGTCTTTTCAACCCACCTTCTGTGAGCGTGGCCGACAGCAAGACGTTCTGTCGTTGCCGGCACTCGGCGTTCAGGGCATTGAGTATCACCGTGATATCCTTCTCAAAACCCAAATCCAGGATTCTGTGGTTTCAAGAGAAGGGGTTTTACTCCGCATGCAAAGGGAAGGCTGCAACGAGACAGCAGAAACGGCTCTCTGCCCCACCGCCATGCTTCTGGACGAGGCTCACCTGTCTGCTTCATCCAAAATCAGCCACCGTATCCGACTAAAATGAATGTTCTTTGTGGATTTGATGTGATCCACCAGTCGCCCAGGAGTCGAGATAAGGATATTTATCCCTTTGCGGAGTCTGTTTAAAATTATACATGGTAAAAGAAAGTCAAATGAGGCTGCATCAAGAGAAAACACAGAAAGGAGGCACGGGAAGCAGATTCATTCCTAGCACCAGTGTGCACAGCCTGAAGTCCCAACAGACGTGAGGACAAACGGAGATGAAGATATATTTGAACTTCCATTTCCCCCCTAAGTTTCTCTTGTCTAGACTGTAATTATTAAGATCTGAAATTATATTAAAATCATAACTTAATTAACTCTGAAAAGAATCTTTACTGTATAATCTTTATCCGGTTCATGGATCCTTTCTAGAACATTCCAGAGATGGTCACCTCGCCTGTTCTTGAAGGTTTCTGTGCCACGGAAACTCCAGCTTCAACGAGTTACCGCAGGCCAATGTGGTCTAACGGCTAGAATGGTTTCTTATACTGAACCTTTGTTTGTAGCCTCTGTACAACGGGGGCCTGACTCGGTCCCGCAGACGAGGGGGAGGAAATCCCAGTTCTTACTCCCCAACACCTTTTACTCCTTATTTCCATAGCAAGACAAGCTTCCAATTTTTAGCTGAGTGTATTTTCCAGCCTCTCTTGAAGGTAAGTTTGGTCACACACCTATGTTCAAGCAACGGGATAAAAGGACAAAGGGAATGGTGCAAAAACCACAAGTATCTTTGGAGGGAGGATTATCTCTGTTCCTGCTGGCAGGGCACAAGATGCAATGGGTGGAGCTCTAGCAACTCTCTTAAGGCCATGGAGTACACTTAAACATGGGAGCCTCACTTCACGGCACAAAACGACCGAAGGGACCGGGACCCCAGCTCGAGCATCAGGCAGGCCCTGATGGGTCACCGTCAGGCTTCGCAGATGTGAAAGAAAAACAAAACTGCCATAGCGTTTGTGCCACTGCTGTCTGTTGTTATTTACAGCTGAACCAAATCTAACCAATACCTTTAGGTTTCAAGTTCAATATTTACTCCTCAGTTACAAAATACACACACATGCAGCTGGGTATTACTACTAAGCATTAAGTGAGAATATAATAAAAACGTTTCAGAAAGAGTCCAGACAGTGTGGGATTTATCTGGCAACATTTTCTCCTGACGCCCATTTCCAGTTCCTACCCAGAATTAGGAATCAGCGTTTCAGGTATAAAAAGCAGAGTGTAAAGCATTACATGTGAGTTTAGGATCTTGCTCTTATAGAGCCACATGACCAGACCCCAGACTCCCAATGTACACAAGAGAGTCACCACGAGGGCTGGATACCAAACGGGGACCCAGGGGTCCTGAGGGGAAGGGAGTTAAGAGGACAGTGAGCATCGGCACCGACCACATCGGAAGGGGACCTCTGTGGGCCCACTGGTATTCATAGGACAGCACCGCCTACAGGTGACCGCTTGCTGGCTCAACCTGTCCCTCGGCTCTGGGACAAGGAAGCACAGGTGGAGACAAGGTTCTCTCCAGGCTTAGAGGGACCAGGTCTCACTGAACAGAAAGGCAGAACAGACAGACTCAAGCAGGAACAATGAACCGGGCTCCGCATACCTGGCCTTTTCGGATTTCCTCTTCTCTCCGCCCATAAGCACACCAGGCACGATCCAGGTAAACGGCTACAGGAAGACAGAAGATGAAAATCAGTGCAGAGCCCCTTTTCCTGAAGACACAGAGACCGATTTCAAGGTCTTTTTCCTTGAAGAAGCTGGGAGGGAAGACCTAGGCTTCACTGAAGACGGTGCACTGTGCAGACCCCGCTCCCGGGCATCGCCCTCCCCAGCGACTAGCAACAATCACTTAATCACAGTTCTGGAACTAGCTCCCAGTGCTGCGAGAGGAACGGAGGCTTTCTAAATGTTTCAGATAGCTCCTCTGCCTTGCCCCGTCGAGGCTGAGTGGAAAACACAGTTGACCTAAGCACAGCCCTTCCTTACTCCCCACCCCTGACAAAAGGAAGGACAGATCAATTCTCGGGTTGGCAGGCGCGGGCTCTGAAGCCCACTCTCTCCTTTCTTAAATACTACGTACGGCTTTCCGGTAGCTTTCCATGTGATCACTTCGGTTATACCTGTGAGTCTCCATGCGTGCCTTGTTTAGGGACGATGGTGAACAAATTACAGGACTCTAAGCACCAGGAAACCCTAGTAATCTAAGCTAGAAATCGGCAGCTGGTAAACTTCAGATCAGTGAAAACCTACAAATTATACCTGGGGAGGATAGAGACGCCCAGAGAACAGAGCAAAACTAAAATAATTCCTTGCTTTTGAAAACAAAGGTTAAGACTGGTAGACTTCTCTTTTTCTCAAAAAGTCAGGAAAAAAAGATAAAAAACCGGACGCATGGGCCCGCCTTACCTTAAGCAGCTTCTGGACAGTATCGAAGCTCTGCAGAGCCAGCTGTAAGGAGTGAGGAATTACAGGTACTGAGCAAGGCTGTTCCCATTCACCCCCCAACCTCCAGGGCTTTTAAAAAAATTTAGACAATGTAAAGTGATCAGGATCCCAGCCTGGACCTTAAGTTAAGATTTCAGGGAAAAAAAAGAAATGTGATCCACAGAATCTACTTGGAAAATATACCTTGCTCTCAGACTGTCCGAAAGCTGCCAGTCTGGAGACTTGGGCAGAGAAGCTGCGTCCATTCCTTGGACACACAGAGAAACAGTGTTCTGTGCTCCCTCTGCTGGCTCAAATTCCCAGAGTGCCACACAGAGAAGAACCACGAGCCTACGGTGCACACGGATGGGGAAGTGTGCCTGTCCTGCACGTGCCTCTCCTTAGGAAGAGAGAAAACAATATGCTGAAAGGAGTCACCTGGAAAAGCAATGGGCAGGCTAGCAGGCTAGCACCTTGCTTTAAAGGTGGCATCAGGTATCCCTCAAACACGCCCACTAGAGCACTGAGAGATGGTCATTCCCAAGTTTATTAAAGGAACAAAATCTAACAAGCCCAGTGGAGACCAGAGGAAGTGAAAATTAATGTAGGTTATAACCATTAACAGCCACCGAAAAGCCTGAACGCAATCCCTTTATCCCAGGGTATGTACGGAGTTTCCACATGCTTAGTATTCATGGTGCGTCCTGGGGAAGCAGCGAGTTTGCCGCTGTGAAAACGTAAACAGCTCCATGCCTGCACCTTCCCAGGACGGGGCTGAGAGAGGGCACTGCAGCTGCGCAGGGCTGTGTAACAGGCTAAGGAGAAACCTCCATCTCCACAATCAATTCTCTGCAAGGAAGTGATTAGCATTTGACAGAGAAAACAGATACCCTAATCTATACTTGCGTCTGTGGGCAAATAAAATAGATCAGACAGAAGAGATTCCCACCAAGAAAGAAGAAAAATGTCGAGAAGCTTAACTCTCGAGAACAAGTAAAATTCTTGGTCCAATGGCCTCTTTAAAAAAGAGTTCATTTGAGGGCTGACTGCTCTAATTTTTGATTAACTTCTAAAAGAAAGAAACAAGAAAAAAGTCTAGAAGTGTAATTACTTTAATTCCTTTTAAAAGGACAGAGACTTAGAGCGTCATTGGTTTTCAGACAGCAGGGGAATGCTTTTCCACACTTAGCTCAGGATTTTCACAGTCTTTGAATTTGGAACCAGAAGGATGCTCGCCCCCACTGCCGAGCCAAGTGAGGGTGTAGGAGGGAGGAAAATGGTAAAACCCACTTTCAAATTCAAATGAGTCTTAATTTCAAAAGGAAAGTACTTGCTTAAAAGCTGTCCCGACAGTGAGGCCACTTACCTCCCTCGTTGGCACCAGCACCAGAGCGTAGGGGCCATCACTGCGCTGCGGACACACAAGGGAACAAGTGCCATGCGTCAAGGAATGAAGGTCACAGGGCCCCGGTGGACAGGACCTGAGGGCAGCCACTTGCCAACATCAGAAGCGGTCTCATTAGAGAGAGGGCCGCCGCCGCCCCCCACTCTTCTCACGGAACCTTGTTCTAAAGGTTCTGCCTCATGAAATCAGACAAGTAAAAGAAATACATATAAAATGAGAAAACAGGAGGTAAAACTGTCATTATTAGCAGATGATAGTGTGTCCTAAAAAAAATAAACACAAAACTTCAGAGAATCAGTTGAAAACCTACTACAAAAAAAGACAACTCAGTCAAGTAGCTGAATGCAAAATTAATACACACAAATCTATGGTCTCCTGACATAAAATAAAGTTAGAAAATACAATGGAAGGGGGAAAAAAAATCACCCGAGAGCAGCAGCAACAACAAAAAAAGTATAAAATCCATAGGACAGAAACTGTAAAACCTTTCTGAGGATCATAAAATAATTTGCGACTAACTGGGTGACTCCACAGTACAAATAAGACAGTTCTAAGTCAACCCATAAATGCCATGCAATCCTAAGAAAACCGCCCCAAGCACGCACACATGCACACGCGTGTATGAAACAGTACATGTAATGAGACAAGCTGACTTCAAAGTTCCCATGAAAAGTCGGTGTGCAATAACCAAACCGTGTCAGAAAAACACCAGACACTAAGACAATTTAGAACCACCATCAGGTAAAAAACAGACACTGGCATATAAACAAAGATTACAATAGCGAACCGAGTATAGAACAGAATCAAATATATACAGAAATGTAAGAAATAAGGTGCATTTTGCATCAGTAGTGAAAAGATAAATTATTCAGAGGCCTCACAAGCAAACAAAGTTAGAGAAGTAAAGTTGGCCTTTTTACAGATGACATAAATCTCAGAAACTATAGTTTATATTATATAAAACTAAGAAGCGTTATAACACAGAAGCTTTTAACTTTTGAAGGGGCAAATAATACCTAAATAAAATTAATAAATGACAAAACAAGGGGAGAGAAAGGGCCAATCTCCTTCGTTTACAAAAGGTCTACAATTCAATTAAGACATAAAAATAAAAAAGACCACAACAACTTATATAGAAAAACGGAGACACGACACAAATAGCTAATTTATGGAAGATTTCAAGACGTGGCTCTTACACACATGAAGATGTTCAACTCCACTGTCGAAGGAGCGACACGGAGACAGCCGGTGGTGTTACGAGGGCACGGGCGAGCAGGGCTCCTGCACTGCCGTGGGGAGTGCCAAGTGGCCTAACCCATTTAAAGTTCAATTATGGGGGCGCCTGGGTGGCTCAGTTGGTTAAGCATCTGGCTTCGGCTCAAGTCACGATCTCATGGCTCGTGAGTTGGAGCCCCGCACAGGGTGAGCTCGAGCCCCAACTTCTAGTGAGCTTGTGCCTTGCTTCTCTCTCTCTCTCCCTCTGTCTCTCTGCCCCTTGCTCACTTGAACTCTCTCTCAAAAAAAAAAATTTAATTAAAAATAAATAAATAAAGTTCAATTGTGGCGTCGTCCACAAATTTAAATGCCACTTCCACTGATAGGGATTTCTGTAAATGATACACCTATAAGCATATGTTAAAAAGTAAAATATTTTACAGACTGTATTTATAATAGCCTTGTTTGTAGTGAAATAGCGGACGGAAGGAAAGTTCTACCAGCGAGGGACTGAGGCAGTAACTCGGGGTACCTACGTGCAGCAGGACACCAGACGGCCACAAAAAAAACAAGGTCCGTGGGCCGGGGACTGCTGAGACGCCATCCCAAAACATGGAAGGGGACCACCAGCAAGGGAACACCACGCAACCACCTGCGCAGTGCGCCGAACACGACAGAAGAACAGACAGAAGCTCCGGCTGGGGGTCCGGGAAGGGGGGAGCAGGGGACTGTGCGTGCCCCCACTCGCTCCCTCTGCAGAGACCAGCCCTGGGAGGGCCACCAGACGAGCACAAGGACCACCGCGTCCCCAGAGAGCCCTCCCATGCGGAGGACAGGGGACGGTAAGGACTGACTTCTCGCTGTGTATATTTCGGTACTCTTTCAGTTTTTTTTTTTTTAATGTGCATGGTATATCTAAAATACGTACATAAGGCAAGACGAAAAGCAACCTGAGAAAGGCCTTGAAGTCGGGGGTGCTCCCGGACGCTTAGGACTGAATCAGAACAATGTCAGGGCAGAAGCTGAGAGCAGATTTAGAACAGATTCAATTACAAGTATGGTTTTCATGTTTTGCATAGGAAGCGTTTACCCACGAGGAGGAAAGGATTTGGAATTCAAACTCGAGCTGCCTATACTCGACATCGAGTCTGCGAGGCTGCGCCGGAGCCCAGAAGGAACGGTAAACATGTTAGTACAACGGTACCGGCATGCCGCACTGTGATGCTAGGAGATTCTGACATTTCAAAAGGTGTTACTACACAGAGAGGAAGAAAGAAAAATCAATTCCTCGCAGGGCAGAAGTGAGTAAAGAAGGATGGATGTGTTCTTAAAAAAAAAAAAATCAGAGTCCAAATAACTCAAAGAGCGAAAACACAGAAAAGCAATCCATCTTCATTTCATCGCCAAAGTAATTTAAGACTCTGCTGGACGCCTGGAGTTTCCTGCTCCCTCCAGATAGGTTTTTTACAGGTCAAATCATTTTACGATGAACTCCAAGGGTCTCTATTGAATATTCCTTGAAATAAGTGAATTAAATTTGGGCTTAGAGAACCCTTTCTACAGAAGACTTCAATCTTGGACAGAATGAGCTGTTACCGACATTAAAATACACGGAGGAAGTAAGAACAACCACATGGCTTGTGAACGTCTCTGGAGAGAAGCAAATAAAATCATTGCCTTTCAAACCAGCCACACGCCCGTGTGGACGATGGTGATGCTTCTCAACCGTCCACGCTCACAAGCTCACGGTGGCCCGCTGGCTCCACCCCACGGTGAAGTCACGGAGGCACAGAGGGCTGGAATGATTTGCCTGAAGACACACTCAGACCCAGGATTTGAGCAGAGCTGCCCATCACGCTACCTACCTCAGGTACGTCATCGAATCTCTCTGGTTCTCTATCAAGAGACAGGTGGGCTGGAACTATAGGACCCATTCCAGCTCAAATAGTCCCCAACTCTCCAACTATGTATATATAAATAACAACCTGCCGCTATCAAGGAACTGTCCTAAAATTTATAAGTGCATGAGACTTTACCACATTTCTGCAATACTTTGCCTTTCTTCTCTAGCGAGGTAGCGGTACGATGCCAAGTCCTTTGTATGAATTATCTTACTCTAAGGTGCTCAACGGGAAGAAAAAAATCAGTCCCCTGTAGGAAATAAATTCCTCACTTCTCCACCTCAGAGGAAATCGGCATTAAAAGTTCAAGTATCTTTCTTCTGTTTCCATGCACACACACACACACACACACACACACACACACACACACACAGTATTATTTATGAAATCAGACCATCCAGTACATACTGTTTGCTACTCTGCCTTTTGATCAACATGCAAAAACACCTGTCAAGTTCACAAAGAGTAACTGAAAAAAATGCCAGTGTTATGGCTAGGTAAGGTCCCATCACTTGGGTGTTGTGCAGGGTTTCTGTTTTACTGATTTTAAATTTTTTAAATAAATTCTAAATAATATAAAAGTTCATTTTGACATAAATTTAGGCTTAAAGAAATTACACAGATCATACAAAGGACTCCCTCACATTCTGCTCCCAGCTTCCTCAGGCAGTATCAATTTTTAAAATCCCAGTACAGCAGTCAAAACCAGGAAAACCAACAGTGATGAGACACTACAAGTTCATCAACCTACAGACTGTATTCCGATTTCACTGACTTACTAACGTCCTTGCTCCAAAGTCGGATCCGAGTCAGGACCACACATCTGCATTTAGCTACCAGGTCTCCTTCAGCTCTTTTAACCTAAGGAAGGTCTTCAGCGTTTCAGGTTTTTGGTTTTGGTTTTGTTTTTTTTTTGGTGACCTTAATACTTTTGAAGAGCAGTGGCCCCTTTGCAGAATGTCTCTTGACTTGGGTTTGTCTGATGTTTGCTTATGACTAAAGCTGGGCGAGAGCCACAGAAGTGACGCTGTGTCCTCTGGGCACCTATCGGGAGGGAGTGCATGAGGCGGACACATCTCAGCCCCGGGGGTGCCATGCCGACCACCTGGGCGAAGGCGGTGACAGCCAGGCTTCCCCATCGTAGAGTCCCTGTCCTCCCCTTTGTGATTAAGAGGGATCCTGTAGGGAGATGCTTTGAGACCTAGTAAATATCCCAGTTTTCATGCCGCTTTCGCCCACTCCTTTCAGCATGTGACGACCCGTGTGGACGGAACTCAGCATCCGCCAGACGTGACATTCCACCTCCATCACTTCTACAGATGTCCACTGTAGGAATCTACTGGAAGGAAGGCCCTTCCTTCTCCCATTTCTCTATTTATTCCCTACCTTATTCGTATTGTGTGTACTCGCGGGTATAGGTTTTAGACTCTGGGCTACAATCCAGTGCTATCGCTACCTGTTGAGTCACTCAGTATCAGGAAGGCCTGACCCCCGCCTAACCCTATACGTCCACACCGAGGAAAAACGTAACCAAAGACCTCTTCTCGTCTGCTTGTGCGCCCACCTCACCTCTGAAGGCAGATCTCACCGCGTCCTCCCTACTGAGGATAAGCAGGGGCATATGTGAGGGATTCTGGGCGGGGCTCTGAGCTGATGCCAGTGCCTCTGGAGGCTGGCAGTTAACTGGCCTCCTGGGGAGCCAGATTCTGGCCCCTTTGGCCCAAATGCTGTCTAACTGAGTTTCCCAACTAAAGACCAGATTCCACCATTGCTTCCCGAGCCTCCATTTCTTTCCGTAGAATTAGATTAACAGTAATACCTGTGATGTTGGGGCAGGGGGTGGGGTTCAAGATTCGAGAAGGTAACACAGGCAAAGCATCCAGCCCAACGCCTGATGCGCGAGGGGCATTTATTTTACAAATGTTCTCTGTTGGACGTGGCGATTACAAAACACAGTTATTCTATCCTGCTCTGGGCACAGTCTTCAGATGCGGTGTGTTTTTACGACGTAAACATCAATGAATAAATTTAAAAAGGGGTAGGAAAATAACGCTAAATGAAAATGGATCCTTTTGTACCACTGGTACTGCTTTGGTTCAGTTCGATGGTTGCTCATGTACCATGAGCAACAAACTCACCTGTATTTTTGATTTCACTGCTTGAAGAGACTGGACCACGGGGATGCAGTAGGCAAGAGTTTTACCTTTTAAAAAAGTACAGAAGCAATTAAAATCACAGACCCTGTAAGATGTAGGAAGGGCAAAGGCAGTGAAGAAAACGGTCTCTGCTACCTTTGGGTAACACTGAACTCTGGGGACAGGAAAGTGCATGTCCTACATTCAAGAGAGGTAAAAGCTGCGTCCGCCTGTCTGCCACAACTGCCCATTTTGCTCTGTCAATCCAGTACTTCCAAAAAACACGCTGTGGCTTCAGCCCTTTATCCAGCTAAGAAGGGAGACAATGACACATTTCCCAAGTTGCACAAAAGCTCAACTTGACGACTCTCCTTCAAAGCTGGAAAAACCCTCCTTTAAAGTCATCCTTAACCCCTCAAATGAGCCTCCTGTCAAGGGCATGATCTGGGCAGCACTGAGGTGTTTAGAAGCCAGGCTGAACCCCAGAGCTAGACTCTAAAGACCAGAGAGAAACCAAGGAATGGCAAAAAAAAAAAAAAAGAAAGAAAAAAAAAAGAAAAAGCTTTCGGTTTCCACCCACCCGAGCAGTGGCTGAGCTGGAGGGAGTAGAGACGAGCTGATCAGCCCCATTCGAGGCACAATACGGCCACGAGAACAAGTCTACAGACAATTTGGAACAATTGTCTGTGCTCTGTGTTGGAGCAAAACAACTAGCATCCAATCAGCGTGTACTCTGTGCTTTATTCTAAGAAAATATTTATCCCCCCACTGGAGGGAGGACAGGCAGCTCGAGCCATAGACAGTGGACTGGGCAGAGCTCTGACAGAGGTCCCGGAGAGTGACGGTGGAACGTGACCACGTCCGGGTCACTCCCGGTCACAGTACCATCAACCACCCCCTGCCTTTCACTGGGAGAGCAAATTCAGGGCTCTGATCAAGAGCAGGCATGGCCTCCCCTCCTCCCCCAACAAAACGAAGCCAGTGCCACCACAGACAGGCAACTTACTACGTGACCCGGGCCTTGGTACCAGGGAAAGAAGGACCGAAGTTAAACGGTGACTGACCTGAGCCCGTCTGAGACCTCACCAGAGCATCTCTGCCCTCCAGCAACGCGGGGATGCTTTGCTTCTGCACGCTGCGGCCGCCCGAAAGAGAGAACACAGGCTTGTCTGTAATATCTCCACCCTCCCCACCCTCCCCCCCCCGCATCGTGCTTACAGGCGGAGGAGGGGGACACACCGAGCGCAACTGCCCCCACGCTTTGCTTCGCCTGCCAACCGCCACCCCAGAGTATCGAAATGTTCGAGCAAAGTTGCCGAGAAGCTTCTGATGACTGGGGGAATAAAACCTCAATTAAATTTCTGGAACTCAGCTGAGAATGTTGAGGCGAGCCAGAGACTGGCCATTCTGGCAGACTGATTAAAAAAAAAACCACAGGCGTGGTGACAGGCTGGAGCTACCACAAGAGCATACCACACACACCTGCCTCCCGTGGCAGCAGTGGGGCCCGGGAAAGCGTCATGGCAAGATTCCCACGCAAAAGGGCACGTGGACTCTTGCGAGCCACCCTGACAGTCCGGGGCTCTGCTCACTCTCCAGAGAACCGAGGCACAGCCGTTACACGCACCAGGACGTGTCCACGTGTGCATTTGAAAACAAACCACAGAAAGGACACAGAATTCATTTAAATTTGGTTGGTGAAACAATAAAAAATTGGTAAGGCTCCTTATTTTATTCTTCAATACCCACTGATTTCACCTATAAGTAAAACGTGATGAGTAAAACGTAAATAAGCACAGATGCTCACAAAAAGGCAGTTCATTTCTGCTCTGCGCCTTTTACTATTCCACTTTCCAGATTTTCCAGACGCCATCACTATGAAACATTCAAACAGTTTTTTCAATATCTCCGACCCAGTACTACTCCTGTCTTTTTGCCTGATTCTTACTAGTAAACGCGACACAAGAAATTCTGTGTCGGGACATACTGTCCTCAGGGAAGCACAACGGCAGCAGGATCACGTGGACATACTGTCTGCACGAGTTCAGAGCCGACAGCACACGTGGATCGGGGCTCGGTCTCCTCGTTTAACAAGCGGGGGAACTGAGTGGGGAGTGACGCGGCCCTCGACGGGCAGCGACCTGGTAGTGCTGACACCCAGACAGAATGCGCTGTGTGTGTGCCCCAGGTCACTCGGATCTCACCCGGTGACACCCGCCCAAGTCTTATGAAAATCGAGACCAGCCTAGAACCCTTCCTTACCTGGTCATACTAGTCATGTGTAAGACTGTGTTTATTGTGGAAATCTAAAAGAGAAGACAAAACAAAAAAACAAAAAAAAAAAAACACACACATTTTTAACTATTGATATTTTTGGCAAAAACCTACTGAACGCAAAAAAAAAAAAGATACTGGGCTAAAACCGATGACTGTTCAAGTTGAGTTCTTCCAACCCAGTGAGCGTCACCTGTGGGAGGTTCTGCCCCGCCCCCACACAGGTGGCAACGTCTAGAGAAATCTTTGGTGGTTCCAAACCACTGGCAGTAAGCAAGCGGAGGCTCGGGCGCTGCCGGACACCTTCCAACGCACAGGACGGTGCTCACGACAAGGCCACCCATCCCCAGCGTCCAGGGCACGACCGGCTCAATGTCCCTGCTCAACCCCGTTCGTGCAAAAACAGCTTACGTGGGGCACCCTTAGGGAGTCAGTGAGCTGCGGCCACCGGAGCGAAGGAAATCCAGATTCCCTAAAAGTTACTGCATTTTCCTCTCCTCACTCATAAATGAGAGTAGAAACTCCACTCATGGTTAAATTTAAAAAAAAAAAAAAAAAATATCCATCCGTTTGTAGGAAACGGGTGTTAAAACACCACCGTCTTCCTTCCATTCTTTGTAACAGCAGACTACCCTGGATGGGAAGATGCCAGCTCAGGTCCCTCCCCATCCAACCGGCCTCGAATCCCATCAGCCCACGATTAGGACCCTGCCCTAGGGCAGAGCGAGTGGACGGTCGGCCTAATTTGAACTAGGTGAGGGGGAGTGTCTGCGTCCTCACGGAGGGGTTGGGGGTGGGGGCGAGGACAGCGGGCAGTAGCCCAAGCTCACAGGGATCATCCCAGAAGGGCAGCGCGCCCATCTGACTCCGCTCAGCTAACCGGGAGCAGAAACAACCGCTCTCTGATTTTTCTCCCCGGACGTTCTGAACGAACGACCACATCGAACAAACCGACCACACGGGATACTGGGAGATACTCACTAAATGCGGGTGGAGGTCCAGCTCGTGAAAAGCGTCTGAAGTAAACACCTGTTCTCGCACCTGCTTCACTACAGGTCTGCAAATGACGGACAAAACCTGGGCGTCAGCTCCCGTCCACAGAGACAAGGGCCAAACACACTCAACTCCTCTCACTCCTGCACAGCGTCCGCCCCTGAACATACCTGTGGAGCTCTGGAATCTCCGGGTTGTTTTTAAATAACGAAGAAGTCCTGATGCACGGTTTCTGCGCCCGGTCTGTATCACTCACACCAACCGAAGACTTATTCGGGGAAAATGGTTTCTCGGCCTTCCCCCTGAAAGTCCTTTGTGCTCCATCAGCAGCGGCTTTCCTGGCTGGGACGAATGCCGCCGTGTGCCTCCGTTTCGCTGGGGGAGCCTCGCTGGACGCCCCGTACTTCCTTCTAGTGGCCTCTGCTTGCTGCGTCGTTCCCCAAAGGAAAGAGCGACAAGAGATGCATTAGTCCATGAAGACAGACCTCAGAGTGAAGCCTGACTGCCCACAGAATTGCCTCTCTCCCTGTGGAGATCATTACGCCCCATATGTCAAGCAACAGTTTAGGGTCTGCAATCGGATTCTTTGACTCCGCTTTTTCCCCCCCAAAGAAAGAAAGAAAAAAAGAAACCAACACACACACACCACACACACACACACACACACAATCTCAGCTCATTCATCCACTAGACCTCACCATCCATCTTAACTATCAACTCAACCAGGAGGAGGGTGAGGATAAAGAAGGGAGAGCCCACCTTGTGCAGTGTGCACGCTAAGTCGATCTATTTCCCTGGGTGTCCATCTACACAACAAGCAAGGCCGGGGAGTCTCCACCAACAAAGCCTGTTGGTGACTGTGCGTGGGAGGCTGCATCCCAGCTCATGCCCAGGAAGCGGAAACCCTCATTACTGCTCTAGCCCAGAGCGCTTGGATCGCTGGCATTCTCCCCCCTCACATTCAGATGGCTTGGAGACGATTCCTCCTCGCCGTTTCCATTCCAAATGAGAATTCTACTCCATCCATCACTTCTACCACAATTATTTCCAATCCTCCTTGCCTTTCAATTCCCCATCTGATAGCCGGTTACAGGCTACAACGCTCGCTATTTTATTTTTTTTGCCTGTTGCTTCTTATTTCTGTAACATGAATGTGGTTACCTGCATGATGTCCAAACTTCTCCTAGGAGAAGCAGCATCCAATTTTCTTTGGGGAAAAGAAAGTCTATTTTCTTTGGCCTTCTCTTCCAATTTACACACGAATACAAAAACCTCCCATGAGTAGCTAGTGCTTATTATCCTGGTGTTTTCGTTTCTCTTGGAATGTATTCTCCCCTTAGCTTGAAATGATGAATTCCATTTACACATCAGCTTGCTTTAGCCAAGACTGCCAGCTTCGGGCTAACCTACCAATAACAGTAGTTTGTTCCTGGCACCCCAGGACTCCTCTACCCGAATAATTCAATAAGTACAACTTTGAGGATTTAATATTAATAAAGTTAAATACTATTAAGTTAAACACAACCTACTGCATTTTACAACTTTACTTTTACAAAGTCCAAGTTCATGAATGTTCAGAGAAAAGAAAGAGATCAAGTCAGGTTCCAGGTCGGCTGAATCATTTGCAAGGCAGAATGAAATGTGCAGACGTTCCTTGATGTATGGAACTACAGACTCTCAGCATAAAAAGGCCCAAAGGCCACTCCTACCGCATGGACTTCCTACTCCAGGCTCCCTGACAGGTGGCCTTGCAGCAGGCCGTGCCTACACACCCCCTCCTGTCCTCCACCCGCCGCGGCAGGCCAAGTGCGCGGGTTTAGGAAGCGGTTTCTGACGTTCAGACAAGGGCTGCCCCCTTGACTATCTCTCGACTTGTCTGAGGTTTGCTTTCTGCAGCAACACAAAACAAGCTTATTTCCTCTTGGACTTAACATTCCTTCACACATCGTGAAATCTTTTATTTTCTTCTTTGGACAAAATACCCAAACAGGATGCGAACTTTTGATCCTTTATCATCCCAGTCACCTTTTATTCCCATGTCAACTTTTCTCTAAAAGCAAGTATTCAGAATTAAGCACAGTTACTTCACAGGGTTTCCACTGCCCTCAGGCTAAAATTCAGAAACCTGTAATATGACCTACAAAGTTCTCTAGAAGCTGGCCTCTGCCCATCTCACCAGTCTCAGCTGTCCTGGTCTTCCTTAATTCCTAAAATGTACCATGGTCCTTCCTTCCTCAGGGCCTTTGCACATGCGATTCTCATACCCATGTCTCCAACTCCCACTTTAGCTGGTTAACTCATACTCACCCTTCAGATCGAGGCTTATTGGGTCCTCAGAAGACCCCTTCCTGACCTCTTCTCCCCACACAGTCAAGCCACGGTTCCTACTCTTGGCTCTCCTGGCACCCTTACTCTTCTCTAGAGCACTCAGTACAACAGGAAGCATAAAATGTAATTTGTTATGCGGGGTCAGTCTTCCCATTAGACTGTAAACTCTATAAGGAAATGGACAGGTCTGTCCTCTGTATGGACTCATGTCTGCACAAAGTGAGTGCTCAATAAATACTTATGAGATGAACGACACACAATGGATCACCCTTCTCCATAAGCTGGACACCACCCCACTACCTGCTAGCTTTTCTGCCCCAGCGTCCACAACACATTCATGTAAAACACGCTACCGCTTAGTGGCTGTCAGGTAGCTCGATTCCAAACATACAAGGCTGGAAAATTAGCCAAGCCCTTGAGGAACTCCCCGATTAGCGGAAGAGACCAAAGTATAAAACCACACACCCAAACCTGTACTGGTACTCAGAAGCCGTCGATATTGCAAGGGTTGTGCGAGCACAAAGCAGCAGCCCACCACGGCCTGTGGCAAGGGGGGAGGGGGCCAGGACACAGAAACGCCGCAGGAGGCGGCACCTGAGCAAAGAACACGCCTGAATCTACTAAAACCTCAGCTCGACAACAGTAAGCACATCACCTCCCTCGGAGTCTCTGGTCCTCCACCGTAAAATGAGGGGGTTCTAGCAGATGACCTTTAGGGCCCATCGAGGCCCCAAAGCCTAAATCCTAGGTCTTTGACATTAATACATTACAGCTCAGGGGAGATGCTAAGTGCTTATATGAGTGATATAATGTAGCAATACAGGTACTGGTATCATCCTATTTTTTTTAACTTTTTTTTTAATGTTTTTTATTTATTTCTAGGAGAGAGAGAGAGAGGGAGAGAGAGAGAGACAGCGTGAGCAGGGGAGGGTCAGAGAGAGAGGGAGTCACAGACTGAAACAGGCTCCAGGCTCTGAGCTGGCAGTCAGCACAGAGCCCAACGCGGGGCTCGAACCCACGAACCGCAGATCATGACCTAAGCGAAAGTCGGACGCTTAACCGACTAAGCCACCCAGGTGCCCCTGGTATCATCCTATTTTACAACGAGACCACTGAGGCAGAGGTATGAGGCGATTTGTCCCAGGACCCCTGAGCGATTCAGGCTTTGCTCAGGCACGGGTTTCACGGCCAGGGTTCCTGAGCACCAGGTGATAAGACCATTTATTAACTCCCCTTTGGTTGGAAAACATCATTTACAGCTTGACTCCTCTTTTGAGTTGTTTTTTAGGATATACACCAAAATGTGAACCAGAGTTATATCAGACTATGGCAATTGTGCGTTTTTTTCTTTAGCATAATTCCCAAGTTTCCTACAATAAATGTGTATTAGTTGAATAATCAAAAAACATCTTTAAAAAGAAAACATTCACAGTGTTACCTATAGCATAACTTAAATCATTGAGGCCAGTATATTAGCTACCATTCCAGATGCAGGCCACTGGCAAAGTTGTCGAGCATCTGACCTCAGCTCAGGTCATGATCTCACGGTTCGTGGGTTCGAGCCCCGCACTGGGATCTGTCGACAGCTAAAAGCCTGGAGCCTGCTTCCGATTCTGTCTCCCTCTCTCTCTGTCTCTCAAAAATAAAGAAGCATTTAAAAAGTTTGGGGATTGTTTTTTAAAAAGATTTTATTTTTAAGTCATCTCTATACCCAATGGGGGCTCGAACTTACAACCCCAAGATCAAGAGTCACAGGCTCCACCGACTGAGCCAGCCAGGCTCCCCTCACTGAAGTTTTCATAGTGCTTCCCATGTGTCGCTGGGTACCCGGACGGCACAAGCATCCCACTGGCCTCTGGATGTGGCGAGTCCATTACTCAAAACAGAGCCAATATGGCTTTCCTGATCATTGGCATTTATAAAGTGCTTCTGCGGGCAAGAAGATACGTAGGATCTTTATGCATATTATTTCCTTTACTCCTCATAAATAACTTCATAAGAGGCAGAAGCTACTGTTCTCATTTCACGGGGGGAGTGAAGATCAGACCCCTGCAAGGTCACAATACCAGACGGCTGCAAAAGCTGGCTTCTAATCTCAGGTCTGTCCTAGCCCAAACCCCAGGCTCCCCTTTCCTCCTCCCAGAGAAGTGGCTACTCCACTGGCTAGCCAAAAACACCTACTCCCAAACCTTTAAATCCTAACGCTTGATTATCACTAAAAAAAAAAATCACCAAAGAGAAACCCTCGTACTAACTCAAGGAATTTCAGCTTCAACACGTTGGATGAACTGACCTTCCCCAACTGACCTGTCAACGGAACCACCTGTCGCTTTCCAGGGAAAACACACACCTCCCTCGGCCCCCGGTCGTATAATCTCTGGCCCTCTGCGAGAACTTACGACCCTACCCAGGGCTTTCTGCCTGCAGCCCCCTCCTCTTTTCCAGGAGGGGAGTCACCCGTCCCAGAAACCGGTTTCCAGCTCTGGCTTGGTTTCAAGTGAAGGCACCTTTCCCCTCCCTAAGGAGCGGATTCTACTAATCCTCCGTTATCTTCTCTCCCCACTGCCCGGGGATGACAATCTAGGCCCGTTTTGCAAGTCCGTGCAGAAAATCGCTAGTCTCCCGTCCTCGTTCCTGAAGCAAACGACCCTTGGTTGAGGCAACGGTGGCGGAGAGAAGTTAAGAGGCGAGGCTGGCAAGGGACCGGACGGGCACTCGCCCCAGGTCCTAACTTGGGGCGGGAATCCGCCTTCCCACCCCGGACACCGGCAGCCCGAGAGCCGGCGGGAGCCCCTCCGCACCCGCGCCGCTCGCTCCCAGAACACCTCCGCGGGGAGGCTGTTCCGGTCTCAGACACCCCTTAGTGCCCCTCCACGACTCCTTCAGAATCTGCCAGATCCCACTCCCCACCCCTCCCACCCCCACGCCCGCCCCCGACTCCGGCGGCACTTGCAAACCCTACCCAGCGGCCACACGGCCTCTCGCGAGGTGCGGCGGGCCGGGCCTCCGGCGCGGACGGCTCTGAAGCCGGGTCAGAACTCACCCGCCTCTCCTGGGCCCGGCGGGGTCCCGAGAGCGTCTTGGCGGCGGCGGCGGCCGGGGACTCGGGAGCGCGGAGGTGCAGCCCGCCAGCGGCCGCCATGGCGCGCGGCGAGGCGCGGGCACGGGCGGGCGCCGCGGGACCAGGAGCAGCGGGCTCGGCTCGGGCCCACGTGGGCGGCGCGCGAGGACCCCGCGCGGCTGCCCCGCCGGCTCCTGCGGCCGCGTCCCTTCCGGGTGCCGAGGCGCCCGCTGCTCTGGGAGGCCCTCGCGGGCTTGGCCGGTGGCGGGCGAGGCCGCAGAAAAACTCAGCCCTGGAGTTCGTGCTTGTGAAGCTGAGTGTCTCTGAGAGACCAGAGGCCGTGTGCCATCTAGCCAGCGCTTCCTTCGTTTGCCGCCGGGCTGCCGCTTCCCCAGCACTTCAGTCGCGCGGGAGGTCTCTCCAGGGGCCTGGGGCTCGGTTGCGCGGAGAGGGTGGGCTCGAGGCTCCCTGCCCCTCGCCCAGTGCGGCCGAGTCAGGGCGTTTCTCGGTCCGGCCCGCCGAGCGGGCCCGCTTTCTAGACAGGCAAGCGCCTTGGCCACCTGGCAGAGCCGGGTCGCCTAGCAACGGCGGGGTCCTTCCTGGCTCGGCGGCGCTCCGGGCCTGAGGGGAGAAAGCCGCTGCGGAGGGCACTGGGGGCCGGAGGCGGCGGCGGCGCGAGAGGCGGCAACGGGACGGCGGCGCGAGGTTGGCGCGCCCCGGGATCCGGCCACTGCACTTGAGGGGAGATGAGCTCGGCTGACAAGGCCCGGGTGGGGCTCGCGGCCGACGGGCCTGCGCCGCCCGAGGAGGAGGAGGGCGAGGGGGGCGGCGAGGCGGGCGGGAAGGAGCCGGCTGCAGACGCGGCCCCCGGGCCCAGCGCCGCGTTCCGCTTCCTGGTGACTCGGCGGGAGCCGGCCGTGAAGCTGCAGTACGCGGTGAGCGGCTTGGAGCCGCTGGCCTGGTCCGAGGACCACCGCGTGTCCGTGTCCACGGCCCGCAGCATCGCTGTGCTGGAGCTCATCTGCGACGTGCACAACCCGGGCCAGGACCTGGTCATCCACCGCACCTCGGTGCCCGCTCCTCTCAACAGCTGCCTCCTTAAAGTAAGTCACCTCCTGGGCCCCAGCCCTGGGGTCTCCTCCGGCCGCGCTCCGGCGTTACGGGTCCCTGGGGAATCTCGGGATTTCCCCCTCGTCGCATCCAGAGTGGCTGGGGTCGCCGCTTTTTTGTTTTGAAAAGCAAACAGAAAACCTCGCAGCCGTTTGCGCCCAGTTTTCCAGATCATGCTCTCCCCACCCCCCACTTTCACACACACACACACACACACACTCACACTCACACTCACACAGACACACACAGTCGTATCCCGGGAGCTTTCCTCGGAGCCAGGTCCTTCCTCCGGCCCAGCGTCTGCCCCACTGCTGGCGCAGCTTGCACTCTCTGGTGCTTTCTGAGACTCCGCCCCCTTTGACCCAACCGCAGACCTTGCCTCTACGTTGCTCCTATTGTCTGGAACCGACTCCCCGAGGCCCTGGGCCGGCTTTGTTTACTGTGATGTGCCCTCCTGTCGTGCCTCTTCTGCTCCCAAGGAAGTTTGGTCCTTTTAATGGTCTCCCTTTATCTTAGCGACTTTATTACACGGATGGTCCTTCCCACCTTGAGCGGCTGAGAACTCTAGTTTCGTGGTTTTTTTGTTGCCGAAAATCCTTGGGATGTAGCATGAAAAGCCTCTGGAAATAAATGCAGTTCTTAAACCTCGAGGTCTCTGCGTAGATTTAGTTCTTTCAGCTTCATACAAGCGAAGTTTGCCTTCAGAACTTTCGGGCTCTTAAATTTGCAGTTTTGAGATCACTATTTTCCAGTTGGTTTCCCCCTGCCCTGAATAGGAAGTTCTAGCATTCATTAGTGGTTGAAAGGATTAAAACTTTCCCTGTTTCCTTTCTAGATCTTTAGGCCTAGCTGTGATCTATAAACGTGCACTCCTTTATCCAGCAGATACTTGAATAGCACCGGGTATCAGCCTAGTGCTGATCTAGGGTCAGGAAAGAAGGCAGCGCCCAAAACAAAGCCCCTGCCTTCATGGTGCTTATATTCCTCAGCAAGTCGTGTACAGGCACTACTGTAATAACGGATGGTGATCCGCACCGTAGAGATGTGTATCTGTGCCCAGAGGATGTATTTATATGAAAGTGAAGGGTTTGGGAACTTTCTCTGCACCACCAATTTTAAGTATGAACCAGTCGCCGTGGCTAAGGTGCGGGGAGCCCAGACCACTTTTCTTTAGTGTTCTTGAAAGTTTTAAGCAAACAGCACGTCACTGAGTTAGGTCATCGGTAGACTGGTTGACTAAACCCTGTGAGATCTTCTTGGAGAAGGTCTGAACAAATTGGTTCGAGTGTAAACGAATCAGGTAGGCCCTGGCAAAACTGTGGAATTGAGAAACGGAAGGAGGCGGAAGAAAGGGGCTTTAAAAGGGACATCCCTGCTCTTTCTAAGGCTGTTCACGTGCGCATGAACTAGAGGAAGCTGTAAGTGTGCGTGTCCAGCATGGTGCAGATTGAATACTAGAGTGGAGAATTTGAAGAAGACACAGGGAGGTGCTTTCATCAGGCAACGTTACCTGGTGGTAAGTCTGAAGTGGTCCTGAAAGAACGTAGGATTTGGTTCAAAAGAGGAACATGGGAAGGGAGCCTCCAGGTAAGAGAACGAGCCGTCCATCTTATGTAATTAAGTCACTCACATAATTAATTGTGTAAGTAATGATGGGTTGACGAGCTCTTCGGAGGGAAAGTGAGGTGAAGCCAATTTGGGAACTTTGACCATTTGAAGAAATTGACTTCAATCTAAGAAACCCGAAGGGCTGTCACCGTTTCATAAGCGTGGACTGAGCGGGGATGGTTCAGGAATATGACCCCGGTGGGCCCAGAGGCAAGAAAATGATTTTTGCGGTCAGTATAAGACAGAGGTTAAGGGATCGGGCTTTGGCACAAAACAGCAAGATAGGACACTCTCTACAAGGGGGTTGATAAAACCTGCGTGGTTTAGACTTTTTGGAAGATTAAATACATCTATGTGCGTGTGAATATGGATACGTATATGCGCACATGCACACAATACAGTTCCCGGCACGCTGTAGGTACTCAAAGTAATAAATGCAGTCATACAGATAGGAATAGGGTCTGGATTAATGCTGTAGCTATGGACACAGAGCTATCCAGAATATTCTGATAAAACTTGGACTCTCCATTGTTTGCACAACTGTCTAACAAGTAATGGCACATCTTTTGTATTCCGCTTGTGCGTGATAGTTTGCCCCAAGTTCATTAGTGGCATCGCCTCCTGTACTGTTCTTTGGTACACGCGTCACACAAACCGTGCATCAGTTAGCAGTCGTACCAGACCGGGACCATTTGGTGTGTGAATGCCAAGTTGTCTCTGCAGTTCTGAAAGAGGCTTCCGTGGGGTGGATCCCGGGGTGTGATGGCAGGCCTGTAAAGAAGTCTCTATTAGTACTGTGATGGCTCTACCCGTTGGCAGTGCCTAAGGCTTCGAATTGCTCAGTGCTGGCCCCCTTGCCTTCACTCTGGGACACAAGGTGGCCCTTCTGCAGCCTGGATCAGTTTAGTGTATGGCACGGCTAGAAGGTTGGTTGCTAAGCCCCTCTGAACCTTTTGCTCTGTGACCCTATTATTTAGATCATGAATTTCTTTCAGGAACATAATGCAGTTATGTGGTAGTTCAAATACTACCTGCTGTTTGTAAGCTACTGTCCTGGGCACTGAGGTTGTATGATATAAAGGAAAATGCTAGAAGTGAATGAGCTGAAAAGCAATAGAACTGTGATTTAGGAATAATTTGCGGGGTGCCTGGGTGGCTTAGTAGGTTAAGCGTCCAACTCTTGGTTTTCAGCTCAGGTCATGATCTTGCAGTTTCGTAGGTTTGAGCCTCATGTCGGGCTCAGTGCTAACAGTGTGGAGCCTGCTTGGGATTCTCTTTCTCTCTCCCTCCCTCCCTCCGCCCCTCCCCCACTCGTGCTGTCTCTGGCTCTCAAACAAACTTTAAACAGAGAATGATTTGCAGTTTTTCTTCCCATCGGACTGCTGAGTTAATCATCATCTAGTTGGATACAGTTCCAAATTCTAATAATATTTCTATAACTGATTTTATTCTGCATGAATTGTTGGGAGTATGAGAAAGTATTAACTCCATATTTAGTAACTGTTGGCTGTCTTTGGAATCCTCTTCTTGCCTTCAAGAAGTCTCCTCTTGAGTAACTTCAGGTGAATTTCTATTCACTAGGCACTTACAAAGGAATGAGCTATTAGCAGTAACAGTGGCCAGCTGGGAACAGGCGGGTATATAATTAAATGTTTGGCTGGGTGTGGTCCCATGGGAGCTGGGCTCCTCCTGTGCTGTGTGTCCCTTGAGCATCTGAGCGCACGTTTTAATTTGATAGCTAGTTTTGTGACTTGGAGACTTACAAGACGGGGCAGTGTTCCCATTCAAACTAATACGTTAGAAATTACCACACAAAACCGTACAGGTTTTCTCTATTGGTTGAGATCCAAGCTGCCCTCTATCCTCCTACAATGAGTAGGACCAGGAGTTGCTTTTATTTCATCCTCTGCTACTATTTACAGGTTCTGTTAAGTTTACTTTTAGTTCTACGGTAGCGTTTATTTGTAGCAAATCTACCTATTCTAAAGATTATTGTTTAGTTTACAGTATTAGGAGATTTGTGAATGATTTTATATCTTCCCTTTATTTGGTGGACAACTTTATATCTACTCCACATTTTACTTCCTCTTATTAGGGCTCCTTAACATTTACTTACTCCTCAGAGAGCATTCTTCATCATCATAGCTAACGTTGAGCTCTTATTAATAGGTGCTTGATAGGCACTCGGCTGGCTCAGTCAGTAGAGACTCTCTTGATTGATTGATTGATTTGGAGAGAGGGAAGGAGAGTGCACTCAGGAGAGGGAGAGAGAGAATCTTAAGCAGATTCCATGCCCAGCATAGGGCATGATCTCACAACCATCAAGATTAACTTGAGATTAATGGAGCCACCCAGATGCCCCAGTCAGTAGAGACTCTAGATCTCAGGGTCATGCGTTCAAGCCTCACATTGGATGTGGGAACTACTTAAAAAAAAAGGCGCTTTACATCTTTTGACTTATTTGAACTTCCTAACTCTACGAGACCTGTATTGTTCTCTTTTTATAAATGAGAAAATTAAGGCCAGAAGGTTTAAGCATTTGTGCAATGTCACAAAGCTACCTACTATGTGATAGAGCCAGGATTTGAACCCAGGTCTTGGCATCATAGCACAGATTTTTCAGTCATCATGCTGTGCTTCATTCTGTCATCTTTCAAATTTTATTTACCCATACAAGGCTCTGGGCTTTGATTAGTATTATTTTATCAACAGGCTAGGCAGCTACACTTCTGTTTAACTGGAATTTCCAGTCTGTAGTTCTCCAGCATGTTCATAAATGTATCCAAGAGGCTACCTTAAATGCCTTTCTAAATCAAGATAGACTGCCTAAGCCACCATTTCCGGAGTACTCTTTAGGACAATAAATGATGGCGCCACCCAGAAAAAAGTTATGTTGTTCGAAAAAAAGACAAACTCTAGGTAAGTCTCTCAGTAACTCCCTGGCCAAGGCATTTAGTGTGCTCCTGAGACTTTTCAGAGCGAGGTGGTGGGTAGCATACAGCGTTCCAAGACCTACTTGGCCACGTGGCAGTTCTTCAAGGGACCGTTTGGGGGGGGGCGGGGGGGTAACATTCTTTGTAACACAATTTAGGAAAAGCTAGTTATCTAATTCATTTGGTGGACTTTATACCTACTTTTCTATGCTTATTATGTCATTAAGCAGTTTCAACAGAAGAGAGTCAGATTAGATTTTTCTGGTTATCCTGTGCTGGCTTCTAATGATCCCTTCTGTCTACACAAACCTTTTATTTGTTAATAATTGAGGAATTTTGTTCCCAGCAGACTTAATGGTCTGTTATCTATTTTCCATTTAGGGAATACTTTAAAACTATTGCACTTTAGTTTTCTGACCTATTCCCAGTTCAAGCTTTATCTAGGACTAGTTAGTGGTTTGGAGTTCAGCATCTTCCAAGTTTTTCCTGTGTCCTGGAGTGTAACTCCTCTGGGCTTGGGGACTTAAACTCATTTAAAGTGACTTTTATTAGATCCATATATGTCTTAGGCTTGAATTCCTTTGTAATCATCTAATAACCACCCTTTACAGTTGGAAGATCAGCAGCTGTGTGAAAGGAGATTGTCACTAAATCTGGAAGATTCTGCGTTCTTTCTCTGGATCTGTTTCCCTAAAGACAGTGGGGTCAAGTCCTTTTCTCTTCCTGCCTCACACCTAACAGAAAGCACAGTTCCCTTGGCTCCTGCTTTGTTGTCTTTTAGCCTTCCTGGCTCTGAACCACTTTCTTTTGGTCATCTATCTCCTCCTTTGTCTTTAACGTCCTTTAAGATCTTTTTAAAGCGCTTGCCATCAAACAGCTAGGCACTAAATAAACACCACCACTGATACATGTCACAGACTTGGAGAAGGGAGTGATGGGTGAAAGCCAGAATGATCTCAGAAGGCCTCAGAGAGAGAATTGGACCTGGAGGGATGGATGGGATTTAGATAGAAAAACAGAGCATTCCAGACAAGGGGGCCAAGGGAGGCAGAGGAGGGAATATTCAAGGAATGGCAACTAGTCTAACCGGAGTGGATGTTATTCTATAGAAACAGTGGATGTAGCCGTTGGAGTTGGCTTTCAGCACAATTTCTAAATGAAATTTTAGATAGAAACCTAAAGCTGGCATTTGTATCACAAAAAATTGTAAAAACTCAAAATATCCAGCTGTATCAAAGATGTATATGGATGTGTGTTTTCATGAATATGTAATGTTTATGGTTTTGTGAGTAGTTCAGCTGCGTGCTCTAAATGCGTTAAAGACAAGTACGTCACTGTTACGGCCGCTATTTATGGCAGTTCTAGGAAGAATATGGGAGGCAGGCTTTGAATCATGGCAACATTTATTCTGACTCTTAAAAAAAAAATCTTTATTTCTTGAGTAAGTCCTCATCTACTTTCAGACATGCACTTGATCTTTTAAATGCGTGTCTTTCAAAATTAAGAGAATTGATACAAAATTCTAGGTATGTTAACGTGACCTGGTTAACACTGATTGATCAATCAGTACCCTAAGTGATGTCAGTATATTCCTCTTAGAGTGACATATTTATCTGAGAGTCTTTATGTCTCTTATTTTCAGGTTGGCTCCAAAGCAGAGGTTGCTGAGTGTAAGGAGAAGTTTGCCACCTCGAAAGACCCCACAGTCAGTCAGACTTTCATGTTGGACCGGGTGTTCAACCCTGAGGGGAAGGCTCTGCCACCATTGAGGGGATTCAAATATACTAGCTGGTCCCCCATGGGTTGTGATGCGAATGGCAGGTGCCTTCTGGCGGCACTGACCATGGACAATCGCCTGACCATCCAGGCCAACCTCAACAGACTCCAGTGGGTCCAGCTGGCTGATCTGACAGAGATTTATGGAGAACGCCTTTACGAGACCAGTTACAGGCTCTCTAAAAACGAGGCTCCTGAAGGGAATCTTGGGGACTTCGCTGAGTTTCAGAGGAGACACAGCATGCAGACTCCAGTGCGCATGGAGTGGTCGGGCATCTGCACCACGCAGCAGGTCAAGCACAACAACGAGTGCCGGGACGTGGGCAGCGTGCTCCTGGCGGTCCTCTTTGAGAACGGCGACATTGCCGTGTGGCAGTTTCAGTTGCCCTTCGTGGGGAAGGAATCCATCTCTTCGTGCAACACGATCGAGTCAGGAATCAACTCTCCCAGTGTTCTGTTTTGGTGGGAATATGAGCACAATAATCGGAAAATGAGCGGCCTTATTGTGGGGAGTGCTTTTGGACCTGTAAAAATTCTTCCTGTCAATCTCAAAGCAGTTAAAGGCTATTTCACTCTAAGGCAGCCTGTTGTCTTGTGGAAAGAAATGGACCAGTTGCCGGTGCACAGCATTAAGTGTGTCCCTCTCTATCACCCTTACCAGAAGTGCAGCTGTAGCTTAGTGGTGGCTGCGAGAGGGTCCTATGTGTTTTGGTGTCTTCTGCTGATCTCCAAAGCAGGCCTCAATGTTCACAACTCCCACGTCACAGGCCTTCACTCGCTGCCGATCGTCTCCATGACTGCGGACAAGCAGAACGGGACAGTGTATACTTGTTCCAGCGACGGCAAGGTGAGGCAGCTGATTCCCATCTTCACGGATGTGGCGTTAAAGTTCGAACACCAGTTAATCAAACTGTCAGATGTGTTTGGCTCGGTGAGGACGCACGGGATAGCGGTGAGCCCCTGCGGCGCGTATCTGGCCGTCATTACGACCGAGGGCATGGTCAACGGCCTCCACCCCGTTAACAAAAACTACCAGGTCCAGTTTGTTACTCTCAAAACATTTGAGGAGGCAGCTGCTCAGCTCCTGGAGTCTTCCGTGCAGAATCTCTTCAAGCAAGTAGATTTAATAGATCTAGTACGCTGGAAGATTTTAAAAGATAAACACATCCCGCAGTTTTTACAGGAAGCTTTGGAAAAAAAGATCGAAAGCAGTGGGGCCACCTATTTTTGGCGTTTCAAACTGTTCCTCCTGAGGATTTTGTATCAGTCGATGCAGAAAACCCCTTCGGAAGCATTGTGGAAACCCTCCCACGAGGACTCCAAGATCTCGCTAGTTGACTCCCCTGGGATGGGCAACGCCGAGGACGAACAAGAGGAAGGCACGTCTTCCAGACAGGCCGGTCGGCAGGGCCTTCAGGAGCGGAGCAGAGAGGGCGACCCGGAGGACCCCATCGATGATTCGCTGGCCCCGTCTGGAGAGGCGGGGGGCCGGGAGCCGATGGAGGAGAAGCTCCTGGAGATCCAGGGGAAGATCGAAGGCGTAGAAATGCACTTGACCAGGGAGCACATGAAGCGGGTCTTGGGAGAAGTGTACCTGCACACCTGGATCACAGAGAACACAAGCATCCCCACCAGGGGCCTCTGCAACTTCCTGATGTCGGACGAAGAGTATGACGACCGCACGGCACGGGTAGGTTGTTTCTCACAGAAGCAGCAAGACCGTCAGAGGTCTGCTTTCTGCCTGGGGCAGAAACGGTCTGAATGGAATTCCTAACCCAACTTTGGCTTTGATGTTTTGTAGGTAGTTGAGTGGCATGAGGTGCAGGAGAATAAATAGGAAACGTGGATTAATGCAGAGGACGTTTTCATGTCACACCAAGAGTGTTTCCATTCTTCCCCCCACCGCGGCCTTGATTGAAAAACAAGGTTTGCAGGCTCAGGTCTGCTGGCTGTGGATGAGCTGGACGAGGCGTCATTTAGCGAGTAGTATGTGATTGGGCAGTGACAGCAGGGGACGTGTGACACCCTGCTTTCTTCCTGTTTGCAGAAGGTTCTGGGGTTGGGGGACGGGGTGGCAGGGGCTCACGGATGGCTCACATTTGGGAGGACTTGAGGAAGCCTTGTGACGCAGTCAAGAAGGGCATGTCAAGTAAGCAAATTATTACTCATGTTTATTTTTACAAAACTGGACAGAATCTTTATTTTGATTTAGAAGCATCTTAGAGCCTTATCCAAAATGTATTCCACAGATTTCAAGTTTGCTGGTAGAACAATAGGGTTACATTCTGTCCTCCTATTTTTTTTTTTAATATTTTTTTTTATTTCTAGGAGAGAGAGAGAGAGCGTGAACAGGGGAGGGTCAGAGAGAGAGAGGGAGACGCAGACTCTGAAACAGGCTCCAGGCTCTGAGCTGGCAGTCAGCACAGAGCCCGACGCGGGGCTCGAACCCACGAACCGCGAGATCACGACCTAAGCGAAAGTCGGACGCCCAACCGACTAAGCCACCCAGGCGCCCCTCTGTCCTCCTCTTAGAGGCTCCCCGTGCACCATATCCTTTTGAGGAATCTGAGAATTCCTGCAGAAAAGAAGCCATCTAATTTTGTGTACTTCATTGTTATTTTGACATCGGGGAACCTTTGTCTGAGCTAACAGCTGCTAAAATCCTGAAGAATTTGTTTCAAGGAACATACTTTATACTAAAATATTCAAAACTACAGAAGGCTGTGTTCCCTTTTACTCTTAAGATTGACACTTCTCACTGCCCAAGGTCTTAACATTGAAGGGAATAGGGGCGCCTGGGTGGCTCAGTCGGTTAGGCGCTTGACTCTTCTGGATTTCAGCTCAGGTCATGATCTCACAGTTAGTGAGTTTGCGCCCCACCTGCCTGGACTCTTCTCTCTCCCTCTGCTCCCCTTGCGTGCTCTCTCTGCTTCTCTCAAAATAAATAAACTTAAATAAAATTGAAGGTAGTAATGTTAAACCACACACAAATTCCTTGTTGCCCTGTCTTGTAGGAAAGTGTGCATATCCACCCCTCAGTTATTACTCCTGGGGTATTCGCAGTGATCTCAAGAGTACTTACAATGTACTGTTCACACAACTGACTTTTCATCTTTGAAAGTCCACTCTAAAAAGTATTTCATTGTGCTCTGAATTGCCCGGAAGTTTTCTGGTTATCACTGTTTCACAGGACCTAGCAGGAATATTATGAGAGTCAGTGGAAGATTAACAGAACATTTTAGGAAGTATGTGGTGGAAGTTGGTAGTAATCACCTACTGCTGTCAGGATGTTTGGCCCAACTAGAAAAGGAGGGAGAGGTGGTTGTCCCTGTTGTAAGGGACCATAAATTAGAGTTCTTAAGGCTACAAAACCCAAAAAAGCCAAAAGGTAATGGGCTTTAAATTTGTAAATTACTTAAGAGTGGGTCAGACACCCTCTGGGCTGTTCAGATACCCTTCAAAACTTCAGTGAGCTGATTTCAGTGAACGGCTGACCCAGAGAGTTCTTCCACCAGAGCTTAAGTGTAAATGGATTACAAGTCTTGAAGGACATCATCTCCTAGTAAGACGCGGTAGTTCTGAAAGCTCGCTGTATCCCGTGCCTCCAAGAGATGTGCCAGTGAAGGTGTTTTCAGCAAACGAGTGAAATAGATAACTTTTGTTAGACTTCCATTTTTAAAGTGGTATAATCCTAATGAAGCAAAGAAAAGCTGAAATACAGACCAGGTCTAGACCCTGCCCTGTGGACCCTTCTCACGGCGGGGCCCACCACGCCTCTGCTGTGGGGCTCGGGATCGCAGAGGACAAGCTGCTAGACCAGATTGGCCGTGGTCTTGGGGCTATCAGAAAGGGAAATTATTACTTTTTTTTTTTTTACTTCTGATTACCCTTATGCTTTGTAAGCCTCTCTTAAAGAATGGACATTTGTACAGTCCTACAAAGTTAGCGTTTCATGTAATACTTCGCCCATAGGGATCATGCTTTTCCTTCTTAAATCATTACCAAGGCTAGCGAAGTGCTTTGTCTCCTAACAGAATTCTCATTCCTGCTTTCAGAGGCTGCAAAAACAAGGCAAGTGGTAAGATTTTGGTTTTCAGAACGGTTTTTTCTTTAGTGGTGAGCATTCACCCTGTTGTCAACAGGCTCCCTGAACAAATGTATTTTCATAGCCAGTCCACACAAGGAGGTGTGGCTTTGTCACGTTCAGACACTGTGAGCAGCGTGCGTGCAAATGCTAACCTCCCATCGCGTGTGGATACGGATAGGACACGGCGTGTGTTTTCATTCCTCCACTGTGCCCGGAGGCGTTTTCTTTGAGAAGCCTTGCACTCACGCCACTCAACAGCGCCGACTGCTCTGTCTTCCTAGGTGCTGATTGGACACATCTCAAAGAAGATGAACAAACAGACCTTCCCCGAGCACTGTAGTCTGTGCAAGGAGGTCTTGCCGTTCACGGATCGCAAGCAGGCAGTCTGCTCCAACGGCCACATTTGGCTCCGGTAAGCCATTTCAAGCCAGCCCCTGCTTTTGCCCCTTTTCTGGTTTTGTACATCCGAGCACCGTAAAGTGTGTAAAACGTGTGACCACAGCATGCTGCCCTGTGCCACTAGGGTGGAGAGAAGCCACGACTGAGGCACAGGCATAGACTCTCTTCATCAGTCTGACTAAGGCAAGACCCTCTTTAAAGACTGTGTTTTTACCACGCGACGCACAGAGGGATTTCTTTATTTTGGTGATACGGTCTTCCTTTGAAATAGCATTAACCTTTTAAAGTATTATACAAGTAGTATCTGTTAAGGTAGTGGAGTATAAAAGAGCTTGTGCACTTTTTGGGCTCTGACTTTATACTAAAAGCTGGGAGTCTTCCTTCTCTCGCTGTCAGAGGGTGTCTTGGCGAGCTTAGATTTTACAGAGCTGGGAGCCGTGTTTGACACCGGCCAGCACGCCCCTTCTTGCTCCCTGAAGCGCCTGCATCCACTGGCTCCCCGGACGGCGTCCTCCCTGGTTTTCTTCCCACCTCTGACTCTTCGTTCTTAGTTGTCTGCTGATTCCGCTTCATGCCCCGGATGTCCGTGCTTCCTTGGCAGGCCACACCACCTGTATGCTGGTGACTTAAACGGAGAGCTTTAGCCTGACTCTCTCCCCCAAATCCAGACTTCTGCGTCTAACCACCTGTTCACGGTCTGTATTTGGAAATTTAATAGGCGTTTCAGATTTGCATCCAGCCTGTTCTCACTGCCTCCACCTCCCCAGTCCTGGCGAAGACCCCATACCCCCTTGCCTGGATGGCGTAGTTCTCTCCCAGCAGGTGTCCCTGCTCCCTCTGTGCCCTCCTGTCTGTATTCAGTGTGGCCATGATTGTGATCCTGCTAAGATTTCATCCACTCATGCACCCCTCTTTCTGCTCAGAACTCTCCGGAGGCTGCCCATTTGTGATGAGTAAACACTAGAATCCCTTCAGTGACCACGACTACACAGCCTGGCCCCCATCCCCTCTCTGACCTCCTCTCCCGTGTTTCTCCGCCTTGCTCGCTTCACTCCAGCGCGCTGGCCCCCTCATTCTCAGGTACACAAGGCCCCCCTCCTTCTCCAGGATGTCCGCACTGCCGTGCTCGCTGCCTGCAGTGCGCCTCCGGCCGGTGTCTGCGTGGCTTCCTTAAGTGTCCCTTAGTGGGTTAGGCCTTCCTGGCCATGCTGCCTGGTACCGTGGCCCCTGCTGGCGTCCCCTGCCTCCTGGTTCTCCTGTCGCTCTTCCTCGTCTTCTTGTCCTCCCTGGCAGTCCCCGCCTCTTCATAGATTTTTACTTTCTGTTTCTCTGTCTCCTCTGGAATAGAAAGCTCCGTGAGGACAGGGAATTCTGTGTTCACAGCTACTCACTAGAACAATGGCTGGTCCCTGGTGGGCACCCAGTCCACCTGCCCTTTGTAGCCTGGTCCTGGTGGGTGTTGGGTGAGTAGTCACAGGACGGGGCTGAACCTGGGGCGTTTCTTCCCCTCCCATCTCTCTCTTTGCACCATGAATTTTGTCTGCTGTCCCTTTCAGGCTTTCCCCGCTTTACCGTCACATTCTTAAACATAGTGCACAGATCTCCTCTGCAAAATCACTTACGAGAATAGTTTTCTATATAGTATCTGATTCTTTTTTAACATATCAAAAATTCAAAGCATGGACAGGTACAGACAATAAACTCTTTCCCAGTGCCACACATGGCCAACGAGAAGTGGCAGCGACTGGACCGGAAGCTTTGTATCTTGTGGCTCAGCAGCCCGCCCCCAGCAGTGGCCCTTACTGAGCTGGGGCAGCACAGGTCTGGGCCGCTCTGGGGCGCAGAGGGCTACGCTGTTGCCACGCACTTGAGTGCGGTTTACGTGCTTTACGCGGTCGGTGGGTGGTTTTCAGGAACTGTCTGTGACCAGTTTCTCCTGACAATCCAGTGTGTCTTCTCTCAGGTGCTTCTTAACCTACCAGTCCTGCCAGAGTCTGATCTACAGAAGGTGTTTGCTCCACGACAGCATAGCCCGCCATCCGGCCCCGGAAGGTGAGTGCTGGCCCGGCTGGGGGGGGCGGCTCTGAATCTGCTCGGGTCAGGCCCCACGCCGCAGGGCCCTAGGCCAGCAGGACCGACGGCAGGCTCATTCTCCTCCTGGCAGTCCTGGCACTATTATCGTGAAGCCACAACTAATGAAAAAATGATCATCAGAATATGTCGTGTGGAAGGACAGACTGCATGTTGGCGTGTGAGCAGGGGTGCAGTTTGCTGTTCCGTTACCGCAAATTATTCTTTCAAAAAAGTGCCACAGCTTGTGTTAGATGGCACGTGTACATTATATTTGGAGGGAAATTGTGCCAATGGTAAAGTGTACAAAGACCGTATTGCCAAGCCAGAACATTCCGTGTGCGCTTGGACGACTCCTTCTGGTAGCCGTGATGGGGTTTTCTTGGTTCGTCTGTATTCTCTCTCCTGATAGCCCCGCTGACAAAGCCCACATTTCTGATGATGAGTTGGAAGTAAGATCTAGACACGGACAAGGAATTAGCGACTTAAATAGTCACCTGAACGCCAGATTCATGACCCAAAGCTTATTCACGTCACGTCACACCCTAACCAGATAAGCTACCTAGACGTGAGCGTGTTCAGTTATACACACATTTGGGGGAAATTTGTGGTCTCGATTAACTAAAACAAAACATTCTCCATAAAACTAAGTCCTTTTTTTTTTTTTTTGAGGTTTATTTATTTTAAGACTGAGAAAGAGTGAGGGAGGTGCGGAGAGAGAGGATCCCAAGCAGGCTCCATGCTGTCAGCACAGAGCCCGATGCAGGGCTCGATCTCACAGACCATGAGATCATGACCTGAGCCAGTTTTGAAACAAATTTGGGGAAACTCACTGCAGTTGAGAATTGGTATACTATTTAGACAGGAAATCAGGAAAAAATTGAAACAAATCAAAGAAACAAACACACCTGCCAACTGGATGAGTTGAGCTACACACAGCTTTAGGAAGAATGAGAATCTCTGGGTCTGGAGAGCCGTCATACAGTAGGGCACTTGCAGACTAGGGGCGTTTTTAAAGGGGGAGAAGATGTTGAGCCAGTGTGGTCATGCTTTTCTCCAAGGAATGCATTTTTAAAAATTACCATTACTGTAATTTCATAAAAGAATATTTTATGGGATCCTGGGTGGCTCAGTCCTTTAAGTGTCTGACTTCAGGTCATGATCTTGAGGTTCATGAGTTCAAGCCCCACATCAGGCTCTGTGCTGACAGCTCAGAGCCTGGAGGCTGCTTCAGATTCTGTGTCTCCCTCTCTCTCTGCCCCTCCCTCACTTGTGTGTGCACGCGCTTTCTCTCTCTCTCTCACAGAAAGAAATGAACATTAAAAAAATATTTTAAGGTTAACAGTGTACTAAGGGTATGTTCTCAGAACAATCTAGTCCTTTCCTTGAAATGAGTAAGTTTAGCTGTGTGAATCATTCATTCATTACCCTTATTTTCCTGTTCCATCATAAAGGGCTGAATATTTCATCGCACACTTAGCTCTGGGAAGCACAGGTCTAGTCCGGCCTGGTCCAGGATGTTGGTGGGGGTGCTCGGAGGACACAGAGCCGGGACCATGCCTCTTGTGCTTCCCGCTGCAGCCTGGCCAGGGCTCGGCCCACCTGCTCCGAAGCTGACACTCAGTGCCACTTGTCTTCCTTTGCAGATCCTGACTGGATTAAGAGGTTACTGCAAAGCCCTTGCCCTTTCTGTGACTCTCCTGTCTTCTGAATGTCAGCGGTGGGAAGATGGGAACGACACATGCTCTGTTACAGAAAATACCCTCTGGCCTGAAGATGTAGGACGCGCTGGCTAATCCTGGCCTTCAAGTGGCGAGGCTGTCTCCATGAGTGTAGATCAGGCCCCGGGAACTCATTTCTGAAGTACGGTCCCCATCTCCAGGGACTAAAGGATTTCTCTAAATCAACTGAATGCAGAGATTTTAAGTCACTCTGAGATGAACATTAGCCCCCCCTCCTTACCCAGTCAGGACACTTATTTTTCAAGTGTTTTGACTGAAGCAGTTTGAACAGCAAGCAGGGCCTGTCATCACTGGGAACAGGGTGATCCTTCTAGAGAGCTGGGGGTAGGGCCTCACTGGACCCAGTTAGGCTTAACGCCTCCCTCGGTGTGGAGCTGC
Organism: Proteles cristata cristata; assembly: GCA_017311185.1. Lineage (NCBI taxonomy): Eukaryota > Metazoa > Chordata > Mammalia > Carnivora > Hyaenidae > Proteles > Proteles cristata. The sequence continues at coordinate 195,497 of JAESUZ010003586.1, forward strand.
CTTGTGGCTCCAGAGGGCTTCCGTGATGTGCATGGTGTGCGGTGTTCCAGAAGACATTAAAAGTGTCTAAAACAGCACAGGATCCTGATGCTCTGTTTTGAACACATAGCCACATATCTGTATCCTGAGGATTCTTGTTTCTCATGCACACCGAAACCATTTTCATAAAACTGTATTTTTAAGAGGTTGAAGCCAAGACTAAAGTTGGCTTTAATGTGTCAAAAGATCAGGTGATTCTCATAGGTTAATAATTGTCTTATTTTTAGTGAGCTCCCACGTTACCAGATTTCCTGTCCTTTACCCTGGGTGTGTAAAGGGCACCCGGTGTTCCCGTTGATCCGTGACCTTCCTTGCGTCAGACTGACGGTCACAGCCTACGTGAGATATTTGTACATAGAAGAAAAAGAATATTTTCTCCTTAAATCTTCTAGTGTTTTTAATGTTGACATGTCCAGACATTTCATTTATATCCGGTATGAGAATGTGCAGTCCCATCTAGAGACTTCCAGGAAACTTCCAGAAAGTGGTGGGTGGCCCAGACTTGATCAGTTGACAAGAGCCTGGGAATTTCTTGTCAGGAAAGGTCCTTGGTATTTGTAATACTTGTATTTCCCTCTGGCCATTAAGAAGAGATGTTTGATATTAATTGGTCTTAAGATCTAAAACTAACGGTGCACATTCAGGAATTACAGCGCGAGTGTCCCAGGGGCTGGCGCTGAGCAGCAGCACTCCTGGTGCCCACATCTGGAAATGGGAGGCTGGATGGGAAAGAAAATGCGAAATTGCCACCCCTGTTACCTGCCGTCGGGCCTTTATTCTGACATTTATTCCTGCCTTTCTTGTGATTGCTCGGAGAACGACATCGTGTCCTTGCTTCAGAAGCACTTGCTGTTTGGACAAGATGCCCGCACACCACCTCCCCTACCGCATTCTCACCCCTCCGCTCGCGTGTCGAGAGCCCAGAGCCCTTCAGAGGTGCTTCCAGTCTGCTTTGAAACGTCGTTTCCTGTTCAAATTTTGTCTCCTGTGTTTAAACTTGTGTTTGCTGGAATCTTCTGCTTATCTTTTTCATCCTGGTGAGTTCAAGAATAGTGTCAATCCAGATGCCAGGGTCCAGCACATTATGTTGATTTTCAAGACAGAACAAGGTGGCATTAAGGTCACGGGTGGCACAGCTCAGAAGGCGGTAAAGCCGCGGTCATTTGTGCCTGGAGCTGTTTGACGTTACATTAAATAGGACGGTGAGGATTGAGGTCACGTCAAAGAATTACTGTAGTTTTCATAATCCTGGGATGCTTAGTTTTGCATACTTTTTGTTCCTAATGAGGGTCAGCGTTTGATTTGTTCCGATTGGGGAATTCTGTGCTGCTGCCATTTAAAACTTGCATTAAGTTTTTATTTAAAACAGTTGTACATTTAGAGGGAATTTAACCCTTGGGAGTTAACTAGAAGGGTCTCCTAAATTATTTTGTCTGTATAGGAATAAACATGGCAACTCTTTGGCCAGGACGTGGCTGGTCTCTGCGCAGGACTGGGCCTGGTGGCGTGTTCTTCACCCACCTGGTGCCTGCTCTGCCCCAGTTTCTGCATGGGGAGCTGGGGGGGGCCTCCCCTTCTGTCAGCCCCACCCCCTCAGCCAGGGAGGCCAATGTGAGCTAACGGCAGCCTCGCAAACAGTCCACTTTGACTTCACAGGTCAGAGCCCCTGGTGACCGAGTGCCGGTCCAGGGGCCTTGGGAACGCAGGGGTGACCCCCAGGGTCTTTGGCTCATGGTCTCTCCTGGCTTGAACTTGTTATGCCCTCCGCGCGTCCTCTGATCTGCTTAGCGGAGTTCAAGTTTCTCTCGGCTGTCACTAATAACCGACTCAGAAGTGGCAGAAGCAGTAGAAGCCGCGTGGGAGCACGGGCGCAAAGACTGTGCAATTAGGCCTTTTCAGCTACAACGCACTGCATGCAGGGAGTCTGATATCCACACCGGGAGCGCGTGCTCTCTGCCCGGGGTTAATTTGTCCCCATTACTCTAGATAAGAAATTGATAGCTTGTTATGCTCGATATTCATTCTGAAATCCTCATGTGTCCACCGCCCAGACTTCAAGCGGCCTCGGCCTACTATCACATCTGCCAGAACTACTAATTATTTCTCAGTGTCAGGAGTTGTTAGAACCAGTGGCGGAGCCTCGGGTTGAGCGTGACAGTTTTCTGCCGCTCGCTAAGAAGGTTTGGGGCATGTTCACGTTGAAACACCTGGTTGGACCCATTACAAGTGTTGCGGGTTAATCAGGTGAATGGAATGAATGTTCAAGGGTAATAATTGAATATTTAAATATATTCTGTTGTAATTACGACACTATCAGCTAAGAAGCAGAAGGTGGTGGTTATCGGTGCTTGTTAAGAGGAGTACAGTGCCAGTCCTGCAGAACACCTGGTCCCCTTTCAACAGTCAGACCGGCTTACTATAGGAATTAACGCCACCAGTCCACTTCCAGAGTATTCTTGCTCCTGATCCCTCTCTCGCGCTGTCCTTCCTGGTGAGGTCCTCTTGATTCCCCTTCCTCTGGTTTTCTCAGCTTTAGGACACGTCCAGAGCTAGCGGATTTCATGCTTCAAAGGAGGATAGATCAGTGATACAATCTGTCAAAATTAAGTCACACAGTAGGTCTTCCTTCCTAGGAGAGATGGTATCACACAGTGACTTCTTTCTAACTGTAACAGTGTTCGTTGTTAGCTTGGTAAACTGTATCTGGTTTTCTTCAAAACTCTTGGTTATTTCCCTGGGCAGGGTGCTCCGCAATTCCTGGCTGGACTTTGGGGTAGAGTCTGCTAAATTTTAGCTCCTTACCACTACCCACCCCCCTCCACAAACCAGCATTGTTCCTGACCAGCAAAAGTTCTGGTGAAGCCAAGCAGAATGGGTTGTATTAAAAGTCAGCCGGCCTAAGTTTTTTTTTAAGGGAAAGGTATATTTTCCCCTTTTTTCTTTTTAGAGATCGGGCAGCAAAAGCAGCCAAATAGGCAGAGAAATGAGTGAATGTCTTTACAGTTAGCCCACCGTGGACTGTTGTGGGCCTCCGTGTGGCTCCTGTGATCGATCACGAATACATCTTTATGCTCGTAGGCTCCCTGTCTGTGTGTCAGTGGGGATGCACAGTTCAGTGAGGCTACAGAGAGGTCTCCAGAATCTAACGTTGTCCCTCAAGGTTGTCAGTTTTACAGAGATCTCTAAAACTGTAGTGAATTGTTTTCATTTTAGTTATTAGTGGACGTATCCACAGCTTCAAGCAGAGTAGGTCTGTGTCTCAGGTCTGAGAGTTATTAAACTTTTAAGTTACTCTTTCTTGAGGCTAAGAAAGGTTTTTGGAGTTAAGATCTTCACATTTGCTGAGGTGATACCTGCTATTTGAAATGATCACAGGGGCGCTTGTGTGACTCAGTCTCTTTTGTGTCTGACTCTTTGATTTCAGCCTAGGTCATCATCTCACAGTTCATAGGCTTGAGCCCCACGTCGGGTTCTATGCTGATGACACAGAGCCTGCTTAGGATTCTGTCTCCCTCTCTTTCCCTTCCCCGCTCTCTTTCTCTCTCAAAATAAGTAAACATTTAAAAACTTTTTTAATGGTTACAGAGTATGTGAAATCTGACTGTCCTTAAGTGGAATTAAGTCAGACTTGCAGAATATAGAGTTGCTTCTAATGACCTGAAATACTAGACAGCATCACTGTCCCGATGAAATAGTGGGTTTTTTTCAGAAGATTAGGCACTCATTTCCAAGGTGCTGCTACAAATCAGTGTCAAGACTTCTAGCCAGGCTGAGTCTGGTACATAGGATGCAGCCTCCGTCTGCATACGTACTCTGTTTTAGAGCTGGGCTGCTTCTGAAAACTGGCTGTGGAAACTAATCAGTTTAAGGGGGGGAAGGATTATTAAAAAAAAAATTCTATAATGAAGTTAGTCCTTTTGGAATAGGACTGTTTCTCCCCCAATGTCTTTATCTGATTAGGTAATTCAGCTTTTCTAATCTTGCTTTTTTTTTTTTTTTTTTTTTTTGAGTTATAATTATACTCTGGGGGTGAGAGGCAGTCTTAATACACAGCCTGAGGTCTCAGTGGGTGCATGAGCTTATTCAGAGCAGTATTGTATGGATTACCAACATGGCGGCACCATTCGTTCCAGTCTGGGCAGGAGCGGGCAAGAGGGCAAGATGGTGGTCTCCTGCCGACAAGGTAAAGGCAAAGCCTGTGTAGGTGAGATGCTGTACGTGGACTGGGGAGATTTACTTAAAGTTGAGAACTCTAAATCTCGTTGGTTTCTGTGGTAAAAACGTGCTTACCTCACCATCATGAAATCCCGTTACCCTCTTAGAAAGATCCCGTGAGGTGGTCAGATTGGATCGCAGAAGAGGTAGTGACGGCTTCGAGGCACTTCATGCTTCATCCCTTTTACATTTGGCGACCAGACTGCTGGGGTGCAGGGTGTTTTGGTACTAATGCAAAATTAAAAGCGAAAATGGATTATTATGTCTTTTTCAAGACTCTGACTCAGATTTGTACTTTCTGGAAAGGAACATGAATATCAAACCTGTTTATACAGAAATAAGACTGTATAGAAAAATTAGTGTGTTGTGTATAGTGATACATATTTTATGTTTATCCAATGCCTGTGCTAATCTTTGTGCTCAGCTTTGAATTATATGTATGTTTACATAGGACTTTTTTTTTTTTTATGAAAAGAACAGGCGTCTGAAATCTTAAAAAGTTATAGAAAGATAGTTTCCTTAATTCTTACCATCTGGTTGGGTGGTGTGTTTTAGACTTTTGGCATTTAAATAAAACTTTAAGAATAAAAATACCTTTTGCTTGGAATACCCTGCATCCAGAAACCCTGGCTGCTTCTCTGCAGTGTATATATGTACATAGTGTTCTTTATTAGATTGTAAGCTCCTCAAGGGCAGGGACTGTCTGCTTCACCTTGGTAGTTCCTGCAGCACCTAATGTCAAGTGCCTTGCACAGAGTAGGTGCTCCTGCTGCGTAGAATGAGTAACTTCTGCCACCTTTAAGATGGAGCATGGTTCCCGTTTTCCAGCGCGTGGAAAGACTGATGACCCGAAGAGGGCCGGATTCCTTCTTCTCGGGATTGAACCGAGTTTCCTGGGTTGAACCAGACCACGCCGTATCGTCAGCACTAGTGAGCCTTCTTTTCCTGAAGATCACATCCCAGTGTCCTGAGCTTTTATCTAATACTAGGGCAGAGGCTGCTGGGAAAAGGTTGAAGTGGAGAAGACGGGAGAAAAAACGAAAAGGGGATTTTGGGGGGGGTGTTGGTCGGCATACAGCCCCGCGGGGGCATCTTATTTTAGTTTCCACTAAAGAAAAAGGCAACAGGTCCTCGGCATCTTTACCAGTCAGCTGGTTGGCCGATTTTCCAGCTAATGAAAGATCATTGGCTTTTAGTTTTTCCTATTTTGGATACCCTGAGTTGCTCGTACGATTCTAGTAAAGCTGCTGTGAATATCCGGTGCTGTACATAACGGCAGTTTTGTAAATGTGAACCGACTGCAGGACATCTGGTGTTTTGTATGCAGAGCCACTAGTATTCTCTTGGCCACTTTTTTTATTCAAAATAAATAAATAACAGAATTGTTTGTATATTGTGTGCCTATTTTATCAGGTTCACATGGTTTGTAGCAAAGTCTAGAAACCTCCTTAGGCCCATCACCATCACCAGCAGAGGTAAGTAATGCCCAGGCACGGGCAGAGGAGAAGGAAAGAGCCACGTGTGTTAGAGAAACGGCCGGTAGCAAGTATGTCAGAATCCATTCGGCGTGCCTTTGGCTTATTCCAGAAAAAGGGTACGAGGAACGTAAGGGGAAGGAATCAGAGCTGCAGTGTGGCGTGCCGCGCCGTATGTCCTCGACAGCGTCAGCTCCCTAGTACCTGGTGAGGTTGTAAAACGAAGTTCTGATTGCAGGATTTCAGCAGTGGTAAACTCGTAGCTCCGAGTCCTGCTGGGAGCAAAGCTAGTGACAGAACAGGATAAGAAAATGAACCACCCACCTCAAAGCAACAGAAAAACTGCCGAAAATCAAAGGCAAAGAGAAGACTTTGAAGCAAAGAAAAAGACCACCTGAAAAGGAGCAGAAAGAGAAGTTACCTTAAAAGGGACAGTAGTAAGGCTTCAAGCAGACTCCCCGATGCTGACGGGAAAGCAGAAGGCCGCAGCTCCCAGCCCAGAACTCACAACTCCGTGAAAACGCCCTTTAAGAAATGGGAAGTCAGGGGCACCTGGGGAGCTCAGTCGGTTAAGCGGCCGACTTGGGCTCAGTTTATGATCCCGGGGTCTGTGGGTTCAAGCCCCACATCCAGCTCTGTGCTGACAGCTCGGAGCCTGGAGCCTGCTTCTGATTCTGTGTCTCCCTCTCTCTCTGTCCCTCCCCTGCTTGCTGTCTGTCTCTCAAAAATAATGTTTTTTAAAAAATGGGGAAAAAAAACGAGAAGCCAGATGTCTTTAGGCAAAACGGAAATAATGCACCACCACCAGGTCAGCACTAAAGAAAATTCTAAAGGGTGGGAAGATCTGAGAAATGGTTGGACTGAAGAAGAGCTGGCGGGCCAGGGATGGGCAGACACAAGGTATAAAATATCGCATCCCAGGGGTGCCTGGGTGGCTCAGTTGGGCATCTGTCTTCAGCTCAAGTCATGATCTCACAGTTCATGGGTTGGAGCCCCGCGTTAGGCTCTGTGCTGACAGCTCAGAGCCTGGAGCCTGCTTCCGATTCTGTGTCTCCCTCTCTCTCTGCCCCCCAACTCATGCTCTGTTTCTCTCTCAATAATAAATAAACATTAAAAATTTTAAAAAGAAAATACCATGTCCCAAGAGGTTCTGAGATGAGGCTGGAGGTGCTCAGTTCCTTGAATGCTTGTATATCCAGGAACAGGAGATGCTAATCCACGTTAGACTCCACAGCCATCTCTGGGTAACCACCTGAAGAATAATTAAAGGGTCTTTAATTCAGCTAATAAAGGGGGGAAAACTAGAACATATTTTTAAATAACCCAAAACACAAGAAAGAAAATTAATATAGAAGAGGCTGGGAAAATGAAAAGCAAAGATCATTGATTTACACCCCATACAGCACTAATTACACTAAATGTAAATGAACAAGTGATCCAAATCAAAGATTGTCAGACAAAAACAAAACAAAGCCGATGCTGCTTCCAAGTGATAAATATAAACTAGTTACAAGTTTATAAAGTACAGAAACTTAAAGACTGGAGAAGGGAGCTGATGTTCCCTCTGACCCCCAGCCTTCCTGTCCCATCGCCATAGACTTCCCGTCTGCACACGTCATCAGCCCGACACACAGTTACTTTGCTGGAAACTGTTGCCCGCCTTGGCTCTGGCCCTCTGGGAGGTGGGTTCAGGAGCCTGGGAAGCGCTCCCCGGAGATGCATGCGCACAGGAGGAGTTTCGTTCCCGGGCTCCTCCCTGCGTTTGCGGGTGGCCTCTGAGTGCGTGAGCAGCGGGGGTCCTTCCTGCACATCCCGGAAGCCTTCCCCTGCCCATGACCACGGCTCCATTACCACTGACCCTGGTGCAGCCTCGCTGGTGACCAATTTGCTCAGCTTTTGTTTGCCCGATAAATGTATTTAGTTCTATTTTTAAAAAAAAAAAGTGGTTCGTATGTATTTTTTTTTTCCTTTTTTTCCCCCACTCTCATCTTTGGAGAGTATTTTCACAGGATATAGTGAGGGGGGACATTTTCTATTCCTCCCCAAATCCCCAGCATATTAAAATTCTAGTTCCACTGTTTCCTGGCCTCCATTGTTTTAAGTAACCTCCCGGCTAAATGTAATGTCTTTTGTTCTCTCTGCTTCTCCGATCTTTGTTGTCCAGTTTGTCTGTGGCTGCGGGAACCGTGCTGTGGGTACCGAGGCCCATACTTGAGCTTCCTGCCTCGAGATGGATGGCTCTCTGGGGGAGTTTGAGGCCTTTCTCCAGCACAGGGCGCTCGCCTGGCCGCACCCAGCTAACACCCCCGGGGGCAGCAGGGATCCGAGATCACAGCTCAGTCTCTCAGTCTCGGGGCTCAGGCCTCCCTGAGCTCTTCACTCACTGAGTGTAGGTTCCCCCACCCCCTTTCCTGCCTCACTTTCCTCTCTTCTTCCCCTGTGCTTCCTCTGATCGTCTCCCAGATAAACCACCTGTACCACAGCCCTCACTCATGGCCTGTTCTGGGGGCAGTGAACGCAAAGTGATGGGTCCCAGAGGTAGCCCTGCAGAGCAGGCCCTCCAGATGAGATTCCGGAATCGGTTTACTTGCCGGTCTGTCGACAAAAGGTAGCCCAGTGCTGGCGGGACATCCCAGGAGCTACCAACAGATGTGCACAGAGAGCAAGATCTCGGGGGCTAAAGCTGGGCTCCTGATAATCAGATCAGCAGATCGGATCCCGTCCCTCTCGCTAAAGGGGAGCATCTCTGACGGCCGGGGGCCTTCCTAAGGCCACCTGCAGCCTCACAAGGTGGAATTTTCCCTCATCCAGGTCCGTCTCCACCTCCCTCTTCCTCTCCAGGCCAACACTCGAGTTGATTTCGGCCTCGCCCAGGCAGGGAGTCACAGTCCGCAGCCTCACCAAAGGGCTGCAGACACCAGGGAGTTTGGGCTGAGAGCGAGGAGACCAGAGGCCTTGCAGGGGGCCCTGCCGACATGGCGGCGCTCTGGGGTCCCCAGGGGGGACACTTAGACGCTGTCCTGTGTGACGGCAGATGCCTGACACCTCCCGCAGCCTTGGGTACTCAGGGCCAGCACGGCCTCCATGAGAGAGCCGGGGACAGCCGGGCAGCACTCCGGAACGGGCTCGGTGTAGCCAGAGGACCCTCCTGTGAGTCCAGGAGAGACCAGAGGACGTCCCTCAGGCTAACGACAAGGGATGGACACTCGGGTCAGCGAGCAGCCCAGTGGTGACCGTCCCCGAGGCCGGGCATGAAGTCAGTGTTGCTGCCAAGGAGTTGGCCTTCCAAAGTGTCAAAGGCGATAAGATCAGGGAGGAGCAGAAGCCCGGCCGCTGGAGGTCGGGGGCTCTACCCGCCACACCCGGCAGCCTGGTCACCTGGGGCTCCGGGACGACGGCTGCGAACCCGAGACCCGTACCGGTGGGACGGCTCAGCTGGCAATGAGGGTACCGTTTGATTTCAACCAAAAACAGAGGCAGTGGGCTTGAAACCCTGTCCTGTGGTCATTTCCCCAATCCCGGGTTCCCTTTCCGGATGGGTCCCAGCATTGTTCTCTGGCCCCTGCAGGAGGGGCCACACAGAAGCCCCTGCCACCTGCCCCCATGTGAGACTCACCGGAAGCAGCTGAGTGACTCAGGTGGGCTGTGAGGGTTACCGTCACCCCGACGACGTGCAGATCGTGGTGGTGGCAGAGCCGAGGCAGGGGTGACTTCAGCTCCGCTTCTCTGACTCGGTCCTCCCTGCTCTTCCGCCTTACCCGCAGGCTGGCAGCCACACGTGTCCCCGAAGGCATGAACTGCCGCCCAAAAACGTGGGGCCCCGGCCCGGGCAGTACAAGGGGCAGCGGGAGGGGCTCTCAGCAACTCACAGGCTCACGGACACCGACCCCACTTCTCCGGTGCCCCCCCGCCCCCCGCGGCTCTCCCATGCCACCGGCAGTCCAGACGCCCTTCCACTGCCCCACGTTCCCTCAGTAACAGGGACAGGCAAGGGTTTCAATTGTCGCCAGTGAAGGAGCGGGTGACACCACCCCCGACAGCGAGCACTTCCTGGCCACAATGCAGCTGAGCTTGCTTCGTGCGTTTAATTGGCCTTCACGTTTCCTCCTGCAAGATGTCCGCTCGCGCCTTTCTCACGTGTTTCTCTTCGGCCACACGCGTGCGTTGCTACTTAAGCCTATTTCAAATGGATTCCGTTTTTAAATTTTTTTTAATGTTTTATTTATTTTTTTAAGAGAGAGATAGAGACAGCATGAGCAGGGGAGGGGCAGAGAGAGAGAGGGAGACACAGAATCTGAAGCGGGCTCCAGGCTCTGAGCTGTCAGCACAGAGCCCGTCGCGGAGCTCGAACTCACGAACCATGAGATCGTGACCTGAGCCAAAGTCGGACGCTCCACTGACTGAGACCTCAACGCACCCCATGGATTCCGTTTTTAAAATGAGCATAGAACACATACAGCAGAGGCCACAAACTGTAGGTGCGTAGCTAAGATTTGAGTGTGGCCACCGCGTGGATGGACAGAGAACGGGTGCCTCAGCCCAGAGTCCCTGTGCCGGTCCTCGGCCACCCCCACCCACCCCCCCATGGGTGACCTCCTCGTGTCTGATTCCTGTCAACAATGGACAGAGCTGGAGAGTGAATGTTAAGTGGAATAAGTCAGGCAGAGAAAGACAAATACCGTATGATCTCACTCACATGTGGAATTTAAGAAACAGAACAAAATAGCAGAGGGGAGAGAGAGAGAGAGGCAAACCAAGAAGCAGACTTAACTCCAGAGGACACGCAGGTGGTGACCAGAGGTGGGGGGGATGGGGAACAGGTGATGGGAATGAAGGCGAGCACTTGTGATGGGCCCCAGGCGGCGTGGGGAAGTGCTGAATCGCTATGCCTGAAGCCAATATCATCACACTGTATGCTCACTACACTGGAATTTACATTAAAACTTTAAAAAAAAACAATTGATAGACTTGTGTTGATTCCAGCTTGGAGCTCAGACGCACAGAACCACGAGCTTCTGGGCACCTGTCTTTTTTTTTTTTTTTTTTTAATTTTTTAATGTTTTTTATTTATTTCTGAAAGAGAGAGAGAGAGAGAGAGCAGAGGAGGGTCAGAGAGAGAGGGAGGCAGAATCTGAAGCAGGCTCCAGGCTCTGAGCTGTCAGGACAGAGCCTGACGCAGGGCTCGAACCCACAGACCTTCGGACGCTTAAGCGACTAAGCCCCTCAGGCACCCCAGGGCACCTGTCTTTTTGTGCGATGCTCCTGGGAATGCTGAAAGAGGAACCGCCAGGTCCCAGGGCTGGCGGGCATTGAGGGGGAAACGGGCTTTCCCTCCCCCCACCCCACCTCCCCAGCAGGTAGGAGAGAGTTCCCTCCATGCTTTGTGTGCCGAAAGCTAGTGGGGGTTGTGCGGGCAGAGGTGTGACTGATCGGCATGCCTCTGATGACTGATAAGGGTGGGCATTTTTCACGCTTAATTGATGATTCCTGTTTTCTTGTGTTAAATACCTGCTCCTGTCTGTTTCCACTTTTCCACTTGGCCGCTTGGGTTTGGCTAATCTGTGGGAGTTCCTTACCTATTCTGGGCCCCTGGGGACCAGGTCTATCAACCGCATTGCAAACCTCTCTTGCCAGGGTCTCTCAGAGCTGCAGGGACACTGTGCTGTCTCCTCTTCCCACAAACACATTGTTCCCTGAAGCTCGGGCCACCAGCGCTTGGAAGACAGTCCCTGGGCAGCTCTGGGCTCACCCATGTCTGGGCTGGTACTTTCTTGTCGTTTTCCGTCTCTGCACATTTCCACTTTTTCATGCTACCTTGGTCATAATTTTAGAAGGATTTTTTTTCTTATTTCATTCAGAGTATTACCACTAGGGCTTTAAGAGGGGTCATCAGAAGGAGCGCCTGCCTGGGGGGCTCAGTCGGTTGGGTGACCGACTTCACTCAGGTCATGATCTCGCGGTGTGTGGGTTCGAGCCCCACGTTGTGCTTGGTGCTGACAGCTCAGGGTCTGGAGCTGCTTCGGATTCTGTGCCTCCTTCTCTCTCTGCCCCTCCCCTGCCAGGTTCTGTGTCTCTCCTTCAAAAAAAAACATTTAAAAGTTAAAAAAATAAAAATAAAAAGAGGAGTCATCAGGCTATTTAATCCGCCACGTTGCCAAATCTGGAAGTCTCCAGTTACTTTTGAATTATCATGTTCTGACCCTGAGGATCTTCCACAAAAACAACACAGCGATCCTCAAGGCTCCGGCCCACAGACACTGGGTCAACAAGGGGATGTTTGCTAGAAAAACAGATCTCCAGGCCTGCCGCAAACTCGCTGATCCTGGATCTGTAGGGATGGAGCCCAAGACCCTCCATTCTAGCCAGCATTTCGGATGGGGCTCCCCTGCTGAATGGCTGCCCTGGACAGATGGCCTCTCCCAGAGGGCTGCTTAGGGACAAGTTACATTCTCGAGTGGTTAGAATATCCCCACATAACAGAACAAAGGTGGCTCCAGCCTCACGCCACACAGCAGAATTCACTCAAAATGGACCACGGACCCAAACGTTAAGAGCCCAAACCACGGAACTCTCAGGAGAAAACATAAGAATGAGTCATGTGACTTTGGATCCAGTGAAATCTTTTTAGTTGTGATGCCAAAACTATGAGTGGCAAAAGAGAAAAATAAATGGAACTTCATCAAAATGAACAAATTCTGGGGCGCCTGGGTAGCTCAGTCAGTTAAGCGTCTGACCTCAGCTCAGGTAATGATCTCACAGTTCGTGGGTTCGAGCCTCGCGTCAGGCTCTGTGCTGACAGCTCGAAGCCCGGAGCCTGCTTTCCCCACTCGTGCTCTGTCTCTTAAAAATGAATAAACGCTAAAAAAACAACTTAGACTATATAAGGAATTCATAACTCAATAATAAAAAGACGACTCAGTTTGTAAATAGGCAAATGGGCTGAACAGACATTTCTCAAAAAAGGTCTAGAGATGGCCCCTACGTGCACAAGCAGAAAGGGTCAACACCGGTAGCTGACCCCCGCCACGCCACAGCGGCACCGTGAAAATATGCTGAGCGCAGGAAGACAGACACAAAATGCCACGCGCTGTGGGATTCCATTTGTAGGAGATTCCAAAACAGATACATGCAGAGATACCAAGTACCTTAGTGGTTGCCAGGGGCTGGGGTGGGGGAATGGAGGTGACCGCTGGTGGGTACAGGGTTTCTTTGGGGGTGACAAAACATTCTAAACCTGGGGGGAATGGGCGCACAACTGAATAGATTCAAGACTAGTTGTCTACGTCGAGTGGATGAGTTCTAGGATATGTGAATTCTATCTCAATAAAGTTGCTTTTTTAAATGGCGGAAAGGTTATTTTTGCGCATCTGCCCCCTCTGTGAGGACAGAATTTGTGCCATCTGATGGCCTTGCAGAGAGCACAGAGCTGTCGCTGCAGGTGAGGTCCCCATGCCCGCCCATCTGCAGGGGCGGCCTCCCCATGAATTGGACAGGTGCAGGGGCCCCGACCCTCCTGCCTGGGCCTGTGACCGGGTCCACATTTTGGGTCCTGCCTCTACCTGGCGGTCAGTGGGGCGCCCTGGGCTGGTGCTCCCTTGGCTATTAATGTGGAAGTTACGGGTCATGTCCTCATTCTGGCCTCCGGGCCCAGTGTCAGCTGGGAAAGATTGGCACAGGAAATAGGAGCTTGATAGGAAAAACCGGACTCTACTGCTTTGGGACATCACCAAAAACCAGTTTACAGTTAAGTGGAAGTGACCGGGAGCTATGAAGCCTGAGCCGGGCCCGCTCGCCCCCGGGGGAAAGAATGACCAAACCTGCAGGTCAGAGCTTTTCTGGTGAAAAAAATAGGAGCTATTTGGCTAAAGCAAGGCACCGGATGCGACCACAAGGAAGGACATCGCGCTAAGAGATAAAGCCAGTTACCGAGAGACAGATGACTGTGTGATCTCCTTTGCGGGAACACCCTGAACTGGTCAAACTTAGAAACAAAATGGGAAGGGTGGGGCTGGGGAAGGGGCCATGGGACGTCACTGTTTCCCCCTCTAAAGTTGCAGCTATGCAATCAGAAAGTTCTGGAGATCTGTCGTACAATATCGTGCCTAGAGCTACCTATACTGTATTGTACGCTGAAAAACTTCCTAAGAGGGTAGATTTCATGTTTAGTATTCTTACCACAGTTTTTTTTTTTTTTTTTTTAAAGGGAGCTTACAGGACAGTAAATACTATCTCAGTGGTGTTCATACCCACCTATCTATCCATCCACCCACCTCCCCACCCTCCTGTCCATCCATCCATCCATCCATCCATTCACCCCAAACTTCTGACTCTACTCATGTCTAGTGAATGGCAATTAAGGGCTTTATTGTGGCGAGGATGGGAGCTCCACGTCCTATGTGATATCGTTTGGGCATCTTATGAGTAACGCTGCGATGATACAAATACAGTTATTTTTTCTATTTTTAAAAACGGAAGCCTGTTCCATGAGCAGCGAATACGTCACTTTTCCTAACTATCTCTGAATCCTAACTACCTCACAGCCCAGATTCCTGGTCACCTTCATCTCCCCCAGGTCCCCCGGGGATAGTGCCCGGAGCCCTGGCCTCATTTACAGTCTCTCCTGCCTGCTCCCCGCCTCCTGGGCGCACAGCTCCTCTGGTCCTAACCACACAGTGGGGTCACAGAACCCAGTCTGACCCCCAAGGCAAAAGAAGGGCAAAAGATGTGGGACCCGAGGGCCGAGATGGGAGTCAGGAACCATCAGGAACCATCGGAAATCAGATGGTCTCTCTTTTCCTCTCGTCTCTCTGTCTTCATTTTTGTAAAATAGAAGCTTCATGAAGGCAGACATGCCCTCCTTTTCCCTTCTCGGCTCTCTCCCCAGTGCCAGGCACCCAGGCGGCGCGCAGTGCCTGCTAAGTGCACGGGGTGGCGTGTGCCTGCGTCTCTCTGTGGCTGTGCCAGGCCTGATCCAGGCAGACCCCAGACACTCTCTGCTTCCTCCAAGGAGCAGGAAGAGAGCAAGCAGCTGCCCTCCGGTCTCTCCCCAAATTCCTGGGACAGAGAAGCTGACTGAGTGACGGGCAGGTGTAACCCTGGTCCCACAATAGAAACACCTATGGAGGTTGCGGGATACCCCCCGGCAGACACCCCAAAGGGGCCTTGGCACCACCTGGATTTCCACTGCCGGGGGAGTAGAGCAGGGAGGGGACAGGCACAAGGACAGAGGTAAGCCAGGGGGCCGCACTGGTAGAGGGGAGAGTGTGGGGACAACTTCCGATAAAAGGGCTTGGAAAGGAACCGAGGAGCTACTTTTTTTTTTTTTTAAATATTTTTAATTATTTCTGAGAGAAAGAGAGAGAGAGTGTGTGTGTGTGAACAGGGAAGGATCAGAGAGAGAAGGAGATGCAGAATCTGAAACAGGCTCCAGCCTCTGAGCTAGCTGTCAACATAGGACCTGACGCGGGCTCGAACCCACAATCCGTGAGATCATGACCTGAGCCGAAGTGGGAGGCTTAACCCACTGAGCCACCCAGGTGCCCCCCAAGGAGAGACTTTAACAACAAGGTGGAAAGCGATGTGTTCCCTCCAAGGCACCCAACGTGGGACCTCAGTGGTTAGTTTCAAGCGCAGCCGGGGGTCCAGAAATTAACAGGGCGTTTGCCCTCCAACGGGGGCCTGGGCGTCTCTGGCCGGAAGCCCCAGAACCAGCACGGCCCTGTTTGGAGCTGGATGCTAATCAACTCCAGTCTGGCCTGATTAGACCGCGAGCGGGAGCCGAGGGCCGCCATTCGAGGAGCCTGGAAACTTTATGATGCAAAGCAACGGGGGAGGGGCTGCGGGGGCCCGGAGGAGATGAATGCCATTTGTTCGCGTCCTTTCCGTCGTTTCCAGGGGGAGCGATCTACACGAGCCCCGGCGTGTTGGGCCAGCCCCGGCGGTGCGCCCTAGGCCGCCGCACACCCGAGGGGCGCGCCCGCGACCCCCGCACGCGCGCGAGTGCATCTCAATGAGGCGTCTCCGAGCAGCCCGCGCCATCCCGACGTCTACTGCCACCGCCGGCAGCCGGCCAGCCCGGGCCGGAGGCATCCAGGCTCAGGCTCCGCGACATCGGTCCACGTGGAGCTCCTCCCCGGGGCGACCCCGACAGCGGAGAAAGCAGGTGCCGTCTTCTCATGGAGCTCAGGGTCTCCCCCACCCCCACCCCCGCAGAGCGCACTTGGGGGCCGAGCCCTCCTTGCCTTGTGCGGCCTTGGGCAAGTCTTTTAACTTATCTGAGCCCCAGTAGCCTCACCTACGGATAAAAATAGTTCTGACTTCCGGGGGCAGCTGTGAATTAGGAGACAGAGTGACAGCATGCACTGCGGGCCCTGCCCTATTTTTGGCCTTAACATGTGTCAGCTGATGCCATCACTCACTTGTTCTGCATTGCCTAGGAGGCAATGACTCTTTTGCTCTCATTTTACAAGGACTCAGAGAGGTTAAGTAACTTGCCCGAAATCACACAGAAGCTGGGGGGCCCAGGCTGCTCCATTCCACGACCCATAACATTGGGGAACATGATGTGCCTCACAGAGCAGGCACAGGGCGCGCAGAACCGCTCTGATGGGCAGGCGGCAGGTGGAGGAAGTGGAGAGGAAATGGGGTGTCCAGGCCCAGGGAGGAGGTCATTCTCGAAATGAGCATTAATACATAAACTAAACAAGTGAGTGTTTTATGAGGTCTTTGGCTAAGGGCTTCTATCCAAATGGTGTCGTGTGGAGAGTTCAGGTGAAGGGAGACCACATTCTCTGGGATCCAACAGGCAGAGGGGTCGAGTGGGGGTAAGGCCCTGTGGTCTGGAACTGCAACAAGGGGCTGGGGCCCAGGGCCGGGGGGCCCAGGGCCGGGGGGCTTGCCGAGTAGATACCCTCTTCCCTGTGGGGGCTGGGAAGAACTGGAGTCTGGGAAGGGAAGGCCCCCGATTGGAGTTGCAGGAGTCAGTAGCCGGTGCCTGAACAGGGCAAGGGCAGAGGGTTGAGGGCTGGGCCGCCCAGCAGAAGGGAGGGTGCAGGGGCAGGGTCACCACCTCTGGAGACAGGGCCCAGGCCTGCGAGGCCTGACGGGGGAGGTCTGGGACATACCTGCCGCGGAAGCAGCAGGGGAGGCTGGGGGGGCTTGGCTCCGTGCGGACCAGCTACTGGCTGCCATGGTCAGTATCAGGGTTGGATCGTTGCTGGAGGAACTCGGGCTACCGCAGGCTAGAAGACGGCTCGCCCGTAAGGCCCGGAGTACCCGAGGGGGCATCCTCAGAGCCGAGAGGCTGGCCTGCTGAGGCCCCACCGGCAGAGAGCTCCAGAACACCAGGTTCAGGTGTGGCCGTGGGTCCCGGGGACCTTATTAAGCAAGTCCCTTCCCCTCTGTGGCTTCAGGGACCTCCTCTGTTGACGGGCATATCTCCTACATGACGAGGAAAGGAAATAATGGGAGGAGGGGAAGCTCACGGAAGAGGGTCACACTGTCCTGTCCGCCTGCTGTCTATACCCGGACACTACTATCTACACCCGTGCAGGCCCCAGAGGCGCTGTCTTGGTGAGACCTGAAAGCAGGCCTTCTAAGGGCCCTGGCACAGCCTCAGGAACAGTTCCACGCGTCTAGAACGGCACTGCCCAACCCGGCAGCCCCTAAGCCACCGTGGCTGTTTCGACTCAGATTTGTAAAGAGCAGGTAAAACTTAAAAACCATCTCCTGGGGAATGGGGGGATGTGGGGGACGGCGCCTTGGTGGGGTGGGGTGGGGGCGGCGCAGGCAGTTGAGTGATTCTTGATCTCAGCTCCGGTCATGATCTCATGGTTTGTGAGATCGAGCCCTGCACCAGGCTCTACACTGACAGCTCAAAGCCCGCTTGGGATTATCCCTCTCCCTCTATGCCCCTCCCCCACTTGCACGCACATGCTCGCTCTCTCTCTCTCTCTCAAAATAAACTTTAAAAAATTTTAAAATGGGGCGCCTGGGTGGCTCAGTCAGTTAAGCGTCCAACTTTGGCTTAGGTCAGATCTCACGGTTCGTGGGTTTGAACCCTCCCCTGATCATGCTGTCTCTTTCTCTCTCTCAGAAATAAATAAAACACTAAAAAAAAAAAAAAAAATTAAATTTTCTGAGAGAGAGACAGCGTGAGCAGGGGAGGTCAGAGAAAGAGGGAGACAGAATCCGAAGCAGGCTCCAGGCTCTGAGCTAGCTGTCAGCACAGAGCCCGACGCGGGGCTCGAACCCACGAACCGTGAGATCATGACCTAAGCCGAAGTCGGACGCTTAACCAACTGAGCCACCCAGGCGCCCCTAAAAAAAAAAATTAAAACTGCATCTCTCGGTGCCCGGCATGTGGCTGAGGGCTTTCCTGGTACCCCACCAGCAGGGATGGTCATTACCCCCGCTTTGGTTGGAAGTGACGCTCTGAGGGTTGGTGCCTTGGCCAAGGAAACACAGCGTATCAGTCCCGGAGCCCTGCTGCGCTCCACTGCGTCCCTGGGCTTTGTCCACCCTGTGTTCCCAGTCCCTGAAACAAGGCCACCTTCTGGCATCCTCACCTCTAGGACACACGAGACTGTACCCGGCACTCTTTATTGGCTTGGCTGAGGTTCCAGAAGGTTGGGGTGGGGGCTGACTTTGTTTCCCTGGGGGTGAGGGGGGTTATCCTCGCTCAGAACCCATCAGGGGACTTTCTTGGGCAGGGGATTAATGATCCCACTCTCTATGTATTCAAACACTGTGTACGGGTCCTGGTCCCCGTTGACGGTGATGGCCTTCCGATAGAACGCCTCCAGGTCCGAGGAATTCCTGTAGAACAGATCTATTTTGAGCTTGACCTGCTCTTCCGTGTCATTTGGGTGCTGCAGGAGGCGGGCCTGGATTTCCATGGTCGGGGGGGGCTTGTACATGAGGTGGTACCTACGACAGAGGGGGGGAAGCCGGTGACCTATGGCCCGACCCAGAGGGCAGGGGGAGAAGGGGCCTTCTGTCCCACCATTGACCCAGTCGGTCACCATCACCATCAGGACCGGACATTTACCGTACACCGGCCGTGTGCACACCCTCGCGGGGCCCTGGCGCTCCCTCCGGAGCACCCAATGTGTGGTCCCTGCCCCTGGGGTGAGGATGGAGGTCAGTGACCGGTGGACAGAACAGAACATAGTATTCTATATTCTATATAGAATATTCCCAAATTCCTTTCCTTCCTTCCCTTCTTCCCTCCGAACGGTATTTACCCAGCATCTGCTGCCCGTCTGGCACTGTGTCTGCTCCTGGCATGGAGGGCCAGCGAGAAAACGGTTGGCTCTGTGCACACAAGGCTCACAGCCAAGTGGGGGAGAGGGACATTGGGACAACTAACGTGAGTGCAGGGGACAGGAAGGGCCACAGACAGTCGCTGCTGGGAGGGACCCCGGGGGTAGGGCCACATGAAGGCCACTGTACTTGACTCGGGTCGGTGAGACTGTCCCTCGGCAGCAAGGATGAGAAATCAGCCTACAGTTTAGGAACATCCTGGTCTTTCTTTCCTGCCCCTCCCCACTCCACTCCGGAGCCCATACCCAGAAACAGGGCCCTGGGTACTAAGACAGATAGCCTGGGTGCCAGAGAGGATGGAAGCTTCTAGCTCTTCACGATTGTGGGGGACTTTCAACTGTGTTTCAGCACGAACTCAGTGATTGCACTTGGAAAAACTGGAATAAACCCTGGAATTCGCCTCCTGGGACCGTAGGTCGGCCCCCAGGCGAATTAGCTCCCGTGGGGACATTTGCACAGCAGTCAGGTCTGTAGTGTGCCATGTGCAGAAGGAGCCTTCCGAAGCGCCCCAGGGACACCTGCCCAGTGCAGCCACTTCACATGCCGGGGCCGGAACTCTGACTCGAGGGCATTTCGCCTCGGACGTTCGTTTCCTGGCCACTCTTCCAGGCAGGGGGTCCACAGACACTGCCCAGAGGAACTGCCTGGGTGAACCGTCTTTCTAGAGTCTTCTGTCGGCATCAGCCCCCAACCCCTCACACGGCCAGCCCCCGCCGGGGAGCCTGGCACAAACCTTTCTCCCGTGACGGGATCCATTCTTCTCAGGGTCAGCCGCTCAATGATAGAATCTAATGGCACGTTCAGGAAAAACACCCTGTGGGGAGAGAGCGACAGCACGGCCAGCTGGGGAGGACCTGGCTGGCCTCACGGCACCTTCCCCGCGTGCAGGTGGGGCCCCAGGAGCCATCTCTCAGGGGCTCCGGGTACCAAGCTCTCTGGCGTCACCAGGGAGAGGCACAGGTGGCAGCCTCCCGGCTTGGAAGCCTGGGCCACAGTCCGCCTCCACATGGGCTTTTCCGTGTGACCCTCGGGCCACTCAAGTCCTCACTCAGACTCCGTTTGCTGAGCCACAAAATGGGGCGAATGATCACCCCCTAGTGCTGGTGAATTGGTGACAGGAAGCTTGTGCCAAGCCTAGCACAGGGTTTGTGTGCACTTGGTGCTTCCACGTGGCAGCCGGTGCTATAGCGTGATCTCTATGATCACGGGATAGCCTTCTCGAGAGTTCGGCCCCCCTGGCTGCCCGTGCCCTCCCTGTGGACGCTGCTCAGCCTCCTCACGCCCTCTTTCACAAAGGAGCCCCGGACCCACGGGAGCAGAGCCTTTGAAAGTCAACAGCCCAGATCAGAGCCCAGAGGGAAAGATACGGCACCCACTTCTGATAACCCGGGTCTCTCCGAAATCCCTCTGGATGGCCGAATCCCCCCTTTGTGACAATGGGACCCTTTCTTTATATAAAACCTGAGGACAGAGGTTTTCAATCTGGGGTGATTTTGCCCCGAGAAGACACTTGGCAATATATGGGCCACTTGTGGTTGTCACAACAGGGGTTGTCATATCCTCTGATGAGGGGGACTGGAGGAGGACAGCCCCCACCACAAAGAATCATCGAGACGCAGTGGCCATGGCGCCAGGGTTGGCAGATGGGACAGAGGTGAAGGGCTGGAGATCTGGGTGGAGGAGGTGGGGTGTGGAGGCGAAGGGCCAAATGTTCACGGTGCCTGCCCTCAGGTACCTCCAGGTCCCGTCTTCTGATGTGAAACTATCCCGGTTTGTTTTTAAAAAATGAACTTCTGGAATATTCCATTGCTCACTCCCCGCTCACTCATCCATCTTCTAATTCCTAGATGCTGTGCTCCAAGCATCACCGTAAGCTCCCGAGCTGACCCACCCGCTGAGTGGAGCTGAGACACGCTATTCAATGGGGTCACCATCCCTGACATCTGAGTTCAATGATCGACGTGTGCGCCTTCCACTGGGGCAACATCAGTGACAAGGACGTCGGTGACAATAGGCATCCCCGGTGCACCCAAAGTCATGTCCGTTTCACTTCCAAGTAAGTAAACCCAGGTGAGAAGCAGCTCTAAGTGTAAGAAAACGCACGCAAACGAAATTTCCTGCCTTCACTCTCGGGGTGGAGTCTCTTCAGGACCAATACTCTGTCTCTTCCAAATTCAAGAACAAAGAAGGCCTTCACCCTGGCCCAGAAATGCTGGTTCAGCAGGTGCCGGAGGGAGCCCAGAACTCCCCTGACACGACTCTGCTGCCTGGGAGAGGACCTGGGCGAGGGATTCTGTACTGAGACCCCTGCAGGCCCCGCGATCCCTGGGAATTAGATACAAGCTGTTAACAGGGCACCTGGGTGGCTCAGTTGGTTAAGCATCTGACTTCCACTCAGGTCACGATCTCATGATTCATGAGTTCGAGCCCCATGTCGGGCTCTGTGTTGCTAGCGTGGAGCCTGGACCCCATTTGAAGTTCTGTGTGTTTCTCTCTCTCTGCACCTCCCCTGCCCCTGCTCACACACACTCTCTCTCTCAAAAATAAATAGGGGCGCCTGGTGGCTCAGTCGGTTGAAAGTCCGACTTCGGCTCACATTATGATCTCACAGTTCTTGGGTTTGAGCCCCGCATCTGGCTCTCTGCTGACAGTTCAGAGCCCAGAGCCTGCTTCCAATTCTGTGTCTCCCTCTCTCTTCCCCTCCCCTGCTCGTGCTCTCTCTTTCTCTCAAAAGTAAATAAACATTAAAAAATATTTTAATTTTTGTAAAAAGATACAAACTATTGGCCACATGTATTTTCTGGGAGGAGATGGGTCCATGTTTCTCAGATTCTCAAAGAGGTGCCATTTTTTTTTAACAAATTACTTATTTTTTTAAAATATTTATTTATTTTTGAGACACAGAGAGACAGAGCACTAGCAGGGGAGGGGCAGAGAGAGAGGGAGACACAGAATTGGAAGCAGGCTCCAGGCTTTGACCTGTCAGCACAGAGCCAGCACAGAGTTCGACAGAGCTCGAACTCAAGGTGTGAGATCATGACCTGAGCTGAAGTTGGACACCTAACTGACTGAATCCCACAGGTGCCCCCCCTTTTTTTTTTGGTTTACTTATTTTTGAGAGAAAGGGAAAGAGTCGGGAGGGGCAGAGAGAGAATCATAAGCCGGCTTTGAGCTGTCAGTACAGAGCCCAATGTGGGGCTCAAACTCAGGAACCATGAGATCATGACCTGAGCCGAAGTCAGCCACTTAACCGGCTGAGCCACCCAGGCGCCCCTTCAAAATGCTTAACTCAGGCATCATGATACACAATGTTATATTCAGTTCATGTGCACAACGCAGGGACTTGACAATTACACACGTTATGAAACCCTACTACCATGAGTGTAAGCCACCATCAGTCCCCACGGGAATTTATTACAGTATTACTGACTCTATTCCCTATGCTGTATTTCTCACGCCCAGGACTTAACTTATTTCATAACTGGAGGTTTGTACCTCTTAATCCCCTTTACCCATTTTGCCCATCCCTAATTTCCCACCCTCTGGCCAGAAAACCAGTTTGTTTTCTAAACCAGTTTGTTTTCTGTGTTTATGAGCCTATGTCTGGGTTTTGTTTGTTTGTTCATTTGTTTTGTTTTGTTTTGTTTTGTTTTGATTCATATGAGTGAAATCATATGGCATTTGTCTTTCATTGTCTGACTTATTTCACTTAGCGTTATACCTCCTAGGTCCATCCGTGTTGTTGCAAATGCAAGATCGCATTCTTTTTATGGCTGAGTAATATTCCATTGTATATACGTACTACATCTTTATCCGTTCATCAGTCAATGGATACTTGGGCTGCTTCCCTATTTGGTCTATTAAATATAGACAAATATGGGATGCCTGGGTGGCTCAGTCAGTTAAGTGTCCGACTTTGGCTCAGGTCATGATCTCACGGTTTGTGGGTTCGAGCCCCGCGCTGGGCTCTGTGCTGACAGCTCAGAGCCTGGAGCCTGCTTCAGATTCTGTGTCTCCCTCTCTCTCTGACCCTCCCCTGCTCACACTGTCTCTCTCCCTCTCTCTCAGAAATAAATAAAACATTAAAATTTTTTAAATAATAAATATAGACAAATATTTCAAAATATTTCATATTTTGTCCATATTTTGTAGGGGTGCCTGTATCTTTTCGAATCGGCGTTTTCATTTTCTTCGGGTAAATACCCGGAAGTAGAATTTCTGGGTCATCTGGTGTCTCTATTTTTAATTTTTAAAGGAATCTCTACACTGTTTTCCATGGTGGCCGTGCCAATTTACATTCCCACCGACAGTGTGTGAGGGTTCCCTTTTCTCCACATCTTCACCACTTGTTATATCTTCTGTTGTTAATTGTTCATTGTAGCCATTCTGACAGGTGTGAGGTCGTATTTCATCCTGGTTTTGATTTGCATTTCCCTGATGATGAGTGATGTTGGGCATCTTTTCATGTGTCTGTGGGCCATCTGGATGTCTTTTTCAGAAAAATGTCTATTCAGGTCCTCTCCTTATTAATTAATTAATCTCCTTATTAATTTTTTTTGGTGTTGAGTTGTGGGAACACTTTATACATTTTGGATATTAACAAGAGGTACCAATTCTTAAAAATGGTTATGAGTCACTTTCGGGGCACCTGGGGGGCTCAGTCGGTTAAGCGTCCGACTTGAGCTCAGGTCATGATCTTGTGGTTCGTGAGTTCCAGCCCCATGTTGGGCTCTGTGCTGACAGCTCAGAGCCTGGAGCCTGCTTTGGACTCTCTCTCTCCTCTCTCTCCGCCCCTTCCCTGCTTGTGCTCAGTCTCTCTTTCTCTCTCAAAACTAAATAAACACTAAGAAAATTTTTAAATGGTTATGAATCACTTTGATCTGAGTCCAAGCCTCCTGTTTTACTGAGATGAAGGCCATGGCCATGTCCGACTGAGGAGGGGGCACAGCTGGGCTGTTCTGCATGCTGTATGCAGTCTATATACTCGCTGCTTCCCTGGCGTATATAGATCCCTGCTGATTGCCCCGATTCCCACCTGGGGAGCCCCCCCCCCCCGTCCTCTCTCATCCCTGTGACTTGTTTGAAGTTAACTCACCCTGGGGGTGGCCATTCTGAGTGCGGGCTCCTTGTGCCCATAGCAAGTGGACCAGGATGCAAAGCTGATCCAAGCCAGGCCAATGAGAGGCTGCACCATGGTGTGCCAGAAATGAGCTTCCTTTTTGCTGGGGCTGCTAAGCTGATGGTGACGGGACCTGGCGTTGCCTGGAGCCTGCACCCAGAGAAAGCCTACCTGAGAATGAAGCCTGTCCCGAGGGGCGGGGGGAGAAGAGGCGGGGGCGGGGGGGAGACAGATGGTGAGACACACTGTTTGGGGCCCTGAATCAAGCTGTGCCTGAAGTTGACGCACCCCTCAATGTTTCCCTGACACAAATACACAAATCTCCTCCTTTGCTTTAGCTGGTTTGACCTTGGATTCCTGCAACCTAATACCCCTAGTCTCTTGGATGCCCCCTGGCTTCTGCCAAATGTGTCAACTTAAAAAAAGAAATATGAGGGGCACCTGGGTGGCTTAGTCGGTTAAGCGTCCGACTTTCGCTTAGGTCATGATCTCACGGTTCGTGGTTTCGGGCCCCGCATCGGGCTCTGTGCTGACTGCCAGCTCGGAGCCTGGAGCCTGTTTCAGTCTGTGGCTCCCTCTCTCTCTGACCCTCCCCTGCTCACGCTCTCTCTCTCTCTCTCTCTCCTAGAAATAAATAAAAAAATAAAACATTAAAAAAAAAAAAAAAAGAAATGTGAATCCTGGAGCCAAATGCTGTCTCTCCTTCAAGGCAAGGTCTCCCCCTGCCTTTTCTTCTCTCTCCCTCACTCCGCCCAGGCTGTTTGCTGGGGTGTGCTCCCACCCAGTTGCCTAGAAGCCCCTCTACAGCCTGGGGAGGGGGGCGGGGCCGGGAACCTCGAAAACCCACTTCTTCCCTGCGCCCTGGGTTCTTGATAATGATCTCCATTCACCACGTGCAGCAGAATAACAGCCACCAGATAAAACATGCGAGATCGGGGAGTGTCTGCAACACGGGAGCACCGGCGTTTGAACGTCCTTTCATCCCTTCCACTCCAAACACGCGGGGGGCCCTCCCACCCCCGAGACTTGCGAGACCCAACAGCAACACCGAAACGCGGCTGTCACCGTGGCTGTCACCGTGGCTGGCGGCTGGCGGTGCCGCTCTGGACGCCGACGCCAGTAGAAAGGGAGCCGGTTTGGAAATCCCTGATAATTGATGTTGCTTCGTAAACAAACAAGCCCCAATTGAAAGATTTTTTTCACCCAGCATCTCAAGACTGCTTGTCGTCATTCATGGGAATGACTTCTGAAAGGCTGGCGCGATCAGAAGCACGAAGGCACCAAATTGGTACTTGAAACGCGTCGCTGGGAACAGCCTCGCTGGAGAAGGAGCCGTGTTTCCAGGCTGGAGGCTTCTGATTAGCCAGCCTCCTGGAGCCACGGTGCCAGAGCCGGCTGGCGGGGCTGGAGCAGGGAGCCGGAGCCAGCGTGCGCCCCGCCCGGCCGGCGCTATGCGTTCTGCTGCTCGTTTATAATCACACAGCCAGGAGCCAGGATCGGGCCAGCAACGGAGTTCAAGAGGCGTTCGAGAGTACCCGAAGCAGAGCGGGCAGTGTGCTGTAGTATGGGGGTGCTAGCACTCTCCAGGGGACTGTGGAGCTCTGCGGAGCTTCAGGCTGGTGGGGGCCTCAGGAGGGAGGCGGAAGGTCCCCTGGGAGGCCTCCTACTGCCCCCGCTGCTCAAAGTGGGGTTCCCGCATGGGCCGCACGGGCACCACCCGGGAACCCGGCACTATCACCCGCCTTACCACTGAATTGGAGCCTAATAGGACCCACAGTGAGTTGTGTGCACAAGGTTGAAGAAGCCGTGCTCCGATCCCGCGTTTCCAAGATTTGTCTGATGCAGAGAATCACCGGGGGGCTTGTCTGAAACACAGACTCTGGGCGCCCCCTCAAGGACAGCAGAGGGGCTGGGACAGGTGTATTTGAAAGTCAGCAGCTCAGGGGACTCCCATGCACGGTTCGCGGTTCTAATCCCAGCTCTCGCCCTTGGCCGCACCCTGGAATCATCAAAGGGCTTTTGGGAATGGTGAGGACTGCGTCCCACCCTAGAGGTTTAGCTATAATTGGCCCAAGGTGAGGCCTGGGAATGGAGATTTTTTTCAAAGCGCCCCAAGTGACTGTAGTATGTAGTCAAGGTTGGGAACCACTGCTCTGATCCAATCTGCTCAGTGTATAAGATGGGAAACTGAGTCCCAGAGAGACGAGGCCTCGCACTCCGTCACCCAGGGCATTGGTGTCAGATACCCAGTGGCACCTGGGGTCTCTTGACTCACACTCATGGTGCCTCCTCTGGCCACACTGCCTGGGGCTCTGTTTGGGGAGCAAAGAAAGCTTTCTTCTTCAAAGAACTTGAAATTTACCATGTGCTCCAAAAGCTAAATTCACAGGAAGTTGAGGGATGGAACTTTCTCTGGACCCATGCATAGATTTGGTAAATTGAGAGATATGACATACGATAACTGACTCTAAATAAAAAATGGCATCCAGCACTGCCCAGAGGCAGGGTCCTGCCCTTGGTGGCCTCTTGATTTTAAGCAATAAGCCTCCACAAAACTCTGTACAAAGCACCATGGTATAACTACCATGAGATACCACTTCATGCTTCTCTGGGTAGCTATCATAAACAACCCAGCAAATAACAAGTGTTGACGAGGATATGGAGAGAGTGGAACCCTAGTGTGTTGCTAATAGGAAGGTAAAATGGCGTATCTGCTGGGTGGTTCCTTGAAAAAGTAAACATGGTACCCTACAATTCAGCTATTTACTGAGTATAAATCTAAAATGAGGGAAAGTGGACACTGAAACAGATATTTTCAAACCCAAGTTCAGAGCAGCATTATTCACAGTAGCCAAAAGATGGACATAACCCAGATGTCCAAGGATGGCTGGGTAGATAAACAGAATGTGGTCCATACACACAATAGAATATTGCTCAGCCTTAAAAGGGAATGAAATCCTGACACCTGCTATAACATGGATGAACCTTGAGGACGTTATACTCTGTGAAATAAGTCAGACACAGAAGCATGAATATTGTCTGGTCCCATTTCCATGAAGTATCTAGAGTCATCTAATTCATAGAGATGGAGAGTAGACTGGCGGGAGCCAGGGGGTGGGAAGAGGGGTGGGGATTCAGGGTTCAACTGTTTCAGTTGAGCAAGATGAAAGAAGTTCAGGAGATGGGCAGTGGTGAAGTTGCACAATACTGTGAATATACTTACTGCTACTGAAGTGTATACTTAAAAATGGCTAAAATAGTAAATTTCATGTTATGTACATCTTACCTTAATAAGACACAAGTGCTGTGAGGTAGTTTATAGGCAGGATGGTGAAGGCAGGGCGAGGGGCAGTTCTCTGGCCTTGTATAAACTTACAGATTATTTTTTTAATGTTTTTATTTATTTCTGAGAGAGAGAGAGAGCAGGTGCATGCAGGGGAGGGTCAGAGAGAGAGGGAGACACAGAATCTGAAATAGGCTCCAGGCTCTGAGCAGGCTATCAGCACAGACCCTGATGCGGGGCTCAGACCCATGAACTGCGAGATCATGACCTGGGCCGAAGTCGGACGCTTAACCAACTGAGCCACCCAGACGCCCCTTAACTTCAAATTTAATAAGGTTCTGAATACATAAATGCAAACAAAGAAATGGACACACCAGAGAATATGAACCATAGCATAGTACTAATTCTAAACTAGCTATGATGCCTATGCTATACAAACATTCAGAAAATAGAGGAAGAGAGAAGAGAATTTATCTTATTAGGCAGCCTCTCCCTGATACCAAAAACCGGACAAAGACATTACAAGAAAACTGCAGACCTAGATCCCTCATGAGCATAGAAGCAAAAATATTCAATAAAATGTTAACAAACTGAATCCAGCAATACATGAAAAAAGTAACATGTTATAACTAAGTGGGAAAGAAAAGTCTCATTCAACATCCAAAAATCCATCAATGTAGTTCACCCTACTATATTAGATTAAAGGAGGAAAAACTACATAATCATATCAACAGATGCAGGAAAAGCATTTAACAAGATTTTACATCAATTCATGATAAATACTCTAAGCAAACTAGAAATAGAAGGTAACTTCCCCAATTCAATAAATGGTATTTGCAAAAAAACTATAGCTAACATCATATTTATGGTGGAAGACTGACTGCTTTTCCTTAAGACCAGGAATAAGGCAAGGCTGTCCATTCTCTCCACTCCTATTCAACCTTATACCAGAAGTCCTGGATAATGCCATATGACAAGAAAAGGGAATAATGTACATATTAAAAATGAATTAAAATTAAAATTAAATTAAAAGGGAAGAAGTAAATTTTCTCTATTTGTAGATGACATAATCACCTAAATGGAAGTACCGAAGAATCTTTGAAAAGGTCACTATAACAAGTAAATTTAGTGAATTTGCAGGATAGAAAATCAATGTACAAAAAAATAAATTGACCTTCAAGATACTAGTAACAAACAATTGGAAATTGAAATGTTAAAATACCATTTACAATAGTATATAAAAATGAAATCCTTAGATGTAAAGATAACAAAATAATATGTGCTGGAAACTACAAAACGCTGATGAAAGAAATCAGATTTAACTAAATGGGAGAGTTATACCATGTTCATGGACTCTGAGACTCAATAATGTTAAAATGTCAACACTCCCCTCATTATTTGATGCAATTCCATCCAAAATTCCAATGAAGGTTTTTGAAGATTCTACACAATTCTCAAATTTATATGGGGAGTGTTTCTGGAAGAGAACTGGAATCACTAAAGCAATGTTGAATGAAAACAAACTGATTTCAAGGCTTACTACATAGCTTACTTACTACATAGCTACAGCAGTCAGGACAGCGTAAGTGTTAGTGAAAGACACATAGATCAAAGGAACAGTCTGGAGACCAGTACTAATAGACTCACACAGGTAAGGCTAATTACTTTTCAGCAAAGGCACCAACACAATTCAGTGGATAAAGGCGGCTTTTCACTCAGTGGTGCTGGAACAATTAGATGTCCAAATGCAAATAATGCTAGTAATAACCTTGACCCAGACCTCATACCATACACAAAATTTAAATCAAAACAGACCATAAACCATAAAATAATACCGAATGCTACTCAACTTCTAGGAGAAGGTCTTTGTGATCTTGTGCTAAAGATTTCTCGACAGAACACCAAAAACACGACCCATAAATGGAAAAAAAAAAAACCCTGATGCTAGATTTCATTAAAAATTCCTGCACTTCAGAAGACATTAAGAAAATGACAGTTACGGGGCACCTGGGTGGCTTAGTCGGTTAAGCATCCGACTTTCGCTTAGGTCACGATCTCGCGGTTCGTGGTTCGAGCCCCGCGTCGGGCTCTGTGCTGACTGCCAGCTCGGAGCCTGGAGCCTGTTTCAGTCTGTGACTCCCTCTCTCTCTGACCCTCCCTGCTCACGCTGTCTCTCTCTCTCTCTCTCTCTCTCTCTCCTAGAAATAAATAAAACATTAAAAAAAAAAAAGAAGAAGAAAGAAAATGACAGTTACACCACAGATCGGGAGAACATATTCGACAAATGTACGCTCGCTAAAGGATTTGTTCCCAGAATACGTAAAAACGTGAATTCCACGCACAACAAATGACATAGGAAAGACGCGCAAATAGATCCCTAACTACCTTGTATTTCCAGATTTTATATTGAAATTGGGATGGTCTGATCTAGGAAAACAGTTTCCCGAAAAACGCTCAAACTGTGTCTCCCTTCTGCAATTCGCTCGGAGCCTGGAGGCTGTGCGGAGCCCACCGGAAGGCAATGGTGCTACCCCAGCTTTAAGTGAAGACCCAGCCTCTGCCATTTGAAGCCTCTTTTGGGGGCTGAGACACACCCAGAGCTCACTCTTCTGTGTCTGCTGCAGCGGCCCTCGGACTTCAGTGTAATCAAGGGGTCACCTCTAAAGGGGTGCTTTGCAATGGCCACCACAGACGCAGGGAGCCAGGGAGAAACTACAAAACGGCGCCGTGGATTAACACTAGCATGATCTGCTCATCCTTTTTTTAATGTCTATTTATTTTGAGAGAAAGAGGGGGTGTGTGTGCCTGTGCGTGCATGTGCGAGCTGGGGCAGGGGCAGAGAGAGAGAGGGAGAGAGAGAGTCCCCCAAGCAGGCTCACCGCTAACGGTGCGCGGCTCCACCCCACAAACTGTGAGATCATGACCTGAGCCGAAACTGAGAGCTGGAAGCTTACCCGACGGAGCCGCCCAGGCGCCCCTGATCTGCTCGTGCTGAACTAGAGTGCGTGCTCGTGACACCCCAGAGAGGTCACGCACACTGCAGCTAATGCTGAGCAGTCGTACAGCAGCACCCCACGGGGCGCATGTGCGGCACCAAGCAGGAAGAACCACTTCTTTTACAGACTTGTCAGGACGAGACCTCCATCTAGTCCGAGGGCAGAGAGGGAGAGCAAGGATGCGCAGAGACGCGTGCGCGGGGGGCACTGGGGAGAAGGTGCGAGTGAATTATGCGCAGACTACCAAACTAGTTTAAAGAATGAAAACTGGGTCACCTGCAGAAAGATCCAGACCTCTGAACACACCGGGCCTCAGCCGTCTGAGGACAGGCGCCCGGGCTGCCCTGTCCGCATTGTTGGCGCAGGACGTGAGGGGTAAGGGCCGGATGAACACGCGGTGAACGGGTGCGTGTTGACCGTGAAGCCCTGGGTGGCCTGGCAGGGAAACGCCGCCTCACGGGGACCGGGCCCTTGGCGCTCGATGCAGGTCCCGAACCACAGGTGCCTCCGAGCTGGAGAGAGTTTGGACACCAGGCCTCCCCGGAGTCTGGGGAAGGCCCTGGCCACACCTGGAAAATGTTTACTGTGTGTATTTCTTCCTCTGACATGTGTCCAATTTGAAAACTAAAGGCCAGACATCTCCCCCTCATTTAGAAACCCCGAGCATCCTCCCTCCTGCCCTCAGGCAGCAGCGGGGCTCGCTCGCCACCACCCCTCCCTAAAAACAGAGGCTCCCGCCGGCCATTTCTTGTTGAAACATGTGCATAATTGATGATGGTGAGTCCACCCTGGCTGTGTGTGAAATCTCTCCAGGGGCAGGAGGAACATTCTCCAGGACTGTCATTACCTGGTGAATGTAGCGAGCTCCCTTGGCAGCTTACCAGCCACGGCGCAAAATGCAGCAGTGTGGTTTGAGGCGAATGACCCGGGGATCAAATTCCTGCATAATCGGTCTCCATTTTAAAGTCGCCTTAAAATTTCTGCCTCCTTCACCACGGGGAAGAAAGGGAGGAATTCCTTTGCACACCGCCGCCCCCCGGACGCTCCCTAGACAGTCGTGAAGTGCAAATCACTGGGAGCCAGAAAGTTCTGCAAACTTTTCCCAAAGAGAAAGGCGAATGAGCATAAGGCAGAAAGGACGGCAGGCAGGTGGGAAGCGTGCGGGAGCGACGCGACAAGACTGGCCGGTCTGTGCCAGGCCACGGTGGCCTCGGGACCGGCGCCTCTCAGCTCTGTGAGTCCTGGCCGGGGTCTTTCCGGCTGCAGGCAGGCCCCGTGTCCAGCCCGCCCCCCACCTTGTGCTCTCAGCCACGTCACCGCGCCCACGCTCACCCAGCCAGCCAGCCATCAGCTCCGGGCGGCGGGGCCACACGGGTCCGCGAGGGTGCTCCGGGTCCATGCGCATGAGTCCCCTCTGCCCTGGCCACCCTTTGGCTCCGGGTCTGTGTTCGAGGGGACCTGGCTTATCTCTGTGCGCTCATGACGCAAAGTTCCTGTATGTTCCCGGAAACCACCGTCTTCCTCGGGAGCTGGCCGACCCCACTACACCTTCTAGCTTGTGCCCGGAGCGCCCATGGCTCCAACAGCAACCTGCCGTCCCAGGGCCCCTCTGACAGGAGGAACATGGGTCCACACTGATCCGCACTGAAGTCTGCCCGTGTGGACACGTCCCAGATGCACTGGTTAGCAGCCGTCCTGAAAGAACGCGTGAGCTGGAGAACGTTCCTTCAGTGCCGTGTGGTGTGGCTGACACATAGGTGCTCTGTCAGATCCCCCTCACCTTTTTTAAAGTTCATTTACTTTGAGAGAGAGAGCGAGCGAGAGAGAGCTGGGGAGGGGCAGAGAGAGAGAGAGAATCCGAAGCAGGCTCCACACTGCCAGCGTGGAGAGCCCGACACAGGCTCGAACTCACGAACCTCGAGATCATGACCTGAGCCGAAATCTAGAGTCACACGCTCAACAGAGTGAGCCACTCAGGCGCCCCCAGGTCCCCCTTTAAGAAAGGATTTGTGCCGCAACTGTAAGGAGTGTGGTCAGCTGGGAGCCTTCAGCTGTAAATATCCTCAGGGACCTGAGCCCTGTTTTTGACATATTTACTGAGATATGATTCATCCCTTAAATGTCTACCATGTAATGATTTTTACTATAGTCATGGAGTTGGGTAATCATCAACACGATCCGAGTTTGGGACATTTTCGTCACCTGCAGAGGATACCCTCCGCCCATGGGCGGTCCCTCCCCCTGCCCCCAGCCGCCACTGCTGTACTTTCTGTCTACAGATTTGCCTGTTCCGGATGTTTCATATAAATACAACCACTCAGTATGCGGCCATCCAGGTCTCCAGTTAGGAGAACAGAGAGGGAAATAAAACGAGTAACCCCACAAGGTTACTTTAAGGATTAAACACGACAATCGATAAAGAGCACTTAGTGCATAATAACAACATAGAATACCGATGGGGGCTAATGCCAGGCACCTTCTACGCAGCCCCGTCTTCTCCGTATTCACCCGCGCCGTAGCACGCGACAGATCTCCACTCCCTCTCATGGCCAAATGGTGTTCCATCGTACGGCCAGACCTCACGCTGTTCGTCCCTTCGTGGCCGGCGGACATTTTTCACCCAAGCTTTCGAACAAGGTCACACTCTGCCAGGGCAGCCCCTGGCCTGTGACAGGCGCGGAGCCGTCCCTGTGCCGGCTGTCCTCGCTAGTGCGGCCTCCCTCGGTGGGTGAGCCTCGCTCTGAGGCTCCCTGCGGGGCTGGGGGGGGTCCAAGTCGGACCGGCCATCCCGGCCCCAGGACTCCACCTGCCCCACCCCGCTTTGGCCGTTGGCTCCTCCTCAAGCTTGTGATGCTCCTGTTTCCATCTCTGTGTCTGCTTCCTGGAGACTCCAACCGGTGACCTGGTGACATATGCCCCCCTTAAATTTTCAGTCCCTTTTGAGTGAACCGCAGTTTCCTGTTCTCCCACATGCCCCCGCCGGACTGTCAGCTCCCGAGAGAGGAGAGTGGCCAAGAAAGGCCGAGATCAGAAAGATCTGGGCTCAGAATCCGGCGTCACCTTCCAGCTCTCTGCGGGACCAGCCACTTTGCCCTCCACGTGTCCTCATGAGGATCACAAAGAGACAGACCTCGCGAAGCTATTTCAAGGATTAAATACGAGAATCCGTACCAAGCGCTGGGCGTGTGATAACGACAGAGTACCCACACGGGCTTCCCTGCCAGGCACTCTCAGCTCAGGTCAGCCCCTCGTCACAGCCTTACAAGGGGGAATGTCACCTCTGTGACAGCAGCTGAGAAAACTGAGGGGCAGAGAAGGTCAGCAACCTGCCAATATCCACCAGCTAGGAAATGGCTGTGACGGTTCATTCTATGTGTCAAGTTGAATGGGCTTCAGGGCACCAGACATTGGGTCAAACATTTTTCTGGGTGTAGGTGTGAGAGTGTGGTGGAGATGAACGTTTACGTTGGTGAAGGAAGGAGGCAGACTGCCTCCCCTGCCGTGGGTGGGCCACATCTAGTCAGTTGAAGAAGGCCTGACTAGAGCAAAAAGGCTGACCTTTTTGTTAAAAGGGAATCTCTCCTCTCCGATAGCCACAAGCGCGGGGAGGGGGTGGATAACGGCTTCTTCCCGTCTTATGTCTAATGAGGTGGGGGTTGAATCGACATCAGTTGTGTGCCCTCATCCTCAAGGCTCACCAGACCGCACTCCAGACTCCTTCAGACCAAAGCCTTCCCTCCTCTGCCACCGTGCCCTGCAGATCTCGGGAGCTGCCCGTCTCTACACTGCATGAGCCAATCCCCTAAAATAAATCTTTTTCTCTGTATACAGTGCACATACTATTGGCTCTGCTTCTCTGGAGAACCCCAAGGCAGTGGATTTTCAAACCCAGAGCCAGCATCCAAATCCAGGTAGCGGCTCTAGTGTCTGTGTAGCTGACCAGCTCACTCCATCGTGAGTCTACCAGGGAGGAGGGGAGGAGGGAAGGAGAGAGGAGGGAAGGAGGGAAGGAAGGGAGGAAGTGAGGAAGGAAGGGGAAAGGTAGGTCTCTGTCTCCCACCGCTCAGCGCAAACCAGAATCCAGTGCGCGGTTTGGCCGCGTCTGTCTGGGGCCGGGCTGCACAGAGTCCCAGGTTCAGAGCCAGCTGGAGTCAACGTCCTTTCTCTCCACTTCAAACACATCAGCTGGAAGGGATTCGAGGTTCAAACACATCAGCTGGAAGGGATTCGAGGTGAGAAACGGGGCAGATGCCAAGGAGGCCTCTTGGGGTGCCTTCGCTTGTGGCCTAACCAGCCATTGGGCACCCCCCTCCTCCCGCACCCGGGGCTGCTCCAGGAGCAGGAATTTGCTTTGAGGACCAGAGAGCAGGGCCTGGAAGATCTGGAGCCCTGGGCCACCTGAGCAACCCGTGCCTCGCCTCATCACCGGTCCACGGGGACATGGAGCAGGGTCCCCAGGGACAGGGAGCAGGGTCCCCGGGGACAGGGAGCGGGAGGAGGGTAGGTGCGTCCCCCCCAAGGCTTCCTTTCTCAAAGCCAGGCTCTGTCGGGGACAAACTGTGTTGAAATATGTCCCTGGTCAGGAGGGACCCAACCATGTCCCGGCCCCCTCAGCCTCACCCCTTCTCTGCCCACTGTCAGCATCTCCCCTCTGGACTGTTCCCCTCTGTTATTTAAGGTGCTGCAGGAAAGCTTCTGTTTCAACGCCTTCCACGGCTGGGGTTTCCTTCCCAGATCTCTCCCTCTAAACGCGGTTCACTTCTTGGCTTCGGTTTTAATGCTTTGGCTCTCAAAGCATTTAGCCACCACCGGTCACGGCCAACACGCACATACCTCTTACACGCCAGGCACCCTTACGAGGCATGCTGTCCCGTTCGGTCCCTTCAAGAGGCACGTGCCCCCAGTCCTGTGATCCTACCCATTTAAAGGATGAAGATCTCAGGCTCCCCCACCCCAAGAGGTCAGGTGATGCCCGCAGGCTGGGAGCCCCCTCTGGCCGCTCTAGGACCCTCCTTCCTGCCCTTCTCTGCCCTTCCCGTTTGTAAAGTAACTTGGCTCCGTGCCCTGAGGTTTTAGAGCATCACCAGGCTTCTGCTGAGAATCAGGGCGCAGAGATGGAACCCTGAAGCAATCCAGGAGTACAGCCTGTGCAGCGGGGTTGGGGTCACGCGGCCCGCGCACCCCAGCCTCAAGGCTCGCCGGGCCCCACCTCAGACCCCCCGTGAGCCAAAGCCACTGCCTCATCTGTGCACCAGGACCCCTCTCCTCGGTGCCTCGTGGGGACACCGAGCGCAGCTGCCTCTCAGGGTTAAAGATAAATCACGTGGATTCCAGAAGCTCCTTCATCTCCAATCACAGCTGCCTTGCCTAAGGAATCCGCCACCGTGTTTGTTAAACCCACACTTTAATTACTCCAAAATTATGTTAAATCCTTGCATAAATAGTGCAGCGGCATCTTCCGAAGAATTTCATTACAGTAAAGTTGGGTTGCTGCCAGAACTCTTGGTTAAAAAGTAAGAGGGGAACAGACACGGGCAGAAAAGACAGATCTTGTTTTCAAGATAAAAAGGCAAGGGGGTTAGCCTTTGTCAGATCGCCCAGGTGTCAAAAGAAGCAGGCTCCTGGGAGCAGAAATCTCCCATTTTACAGACTCAAGGGGAAAACCAATCCCATTCTGCCCTCCGATCTCTGAGGTGTTTACTTCTCGAAAAGCCTAAATCTGATTAAATATTGATAACCAGGGGTATTAATTAACGGGGAAAAGTCCATCAAGAGAGCCCCAATATGTTTACAGTGTCCTCAGGAAACTGGGAAAATTCACAATCAAGTGTGTAAATGTTCTAAAAAAGGGTCCTGAATATTTTATGAATATTTGTCATAAAACAGAAATAATATCCACTGTGCAGAGCTATTAGAATTAATATTTATGCTGCCCGCCATGAAATATTCATGGGGACAGAGAAAGGGGGGCCCGTAAGACAAGAATTAATTTACATTGGGCTCGGTTTACCCGCTGGCTTGATGTTTAAAGACGGTTGACAAGCCTCCGTATGAATCCGCCAGTCACTTCCCGCAGTTGGTGGAGTGGAGGGGGTGGGCGGCGGGTCCGGGCTGCTGACAGCTCACAGATTGAGTTTCTGACAGCCCTTAAAAAACCTAAACGGCCCCCCACCTTTTTTTCCTTATTCCATTGCCCAAGGCGCTCTGTTCTGCCACCGCGCATCCGATCTCCCCTTCCATCTGCTGAAATTAACGAATTAATGAGCGCGATACGCTTTACAGTGGGGCCCTATGAATGTTTACAGGCGATTAAATTATAATGCGGGACGGCTGTATAATTCATGAACCAATTAAAGGAAGTGTTAGTTGATTTGATGGGATGAGGTCGTACAAAATGCATTTAACTAATGGGGAGCCACGGGCTGCCGAGGGCCGGCTCCCTCTCTCGGATTACGCGGCTAATTGCTGCACTTTATGGGGCTGTCACTGATAGCCATGCATATTTCATTGTTCTCAAATACTTCAATTGTGTGCGTCCGTGTCACGGCTGTAATACGGAGAAGCCGGGCCAAACTTGGCTGTAGTTACAGCGGCCCCGGTGGTGGCCTCGCCTCGGAACCTGAGCCCCGGCGTCGGATGTCGCCGCCATTAGGTGATTAAAAGGGCTCGGGATGCGGTCGGCTTTTGTTTTACTAACAATTCCGGATGCTGGCTCCATGACAGTGGCAGCACGGGGGCCTTGACCCCCCTTCTGTGAGGGACGTGTGAGAAGAAGTCTGAAGTATCCGGGTCCCGGTGCAAGCCCCCCCAGGTCACCCAGGTGAATGAGCTGGGGGATTCTGGGCCTCCTGGGTGATCGGGGGGCCCTACACCCTGGACGCGTGAGCCAAAGGCTTCCTCTGGTCAACTGTGTTCCCTCCCCTGCACAAGCTGGCCATTCAGGGCTTCATTAAACGCGCTTAGTGGCAAACTCGGACCCAAACTCGAGGCTCTGTCATCAGAGGTTAGTGTGTGCTCTGTAGGAAATGACCGAGAAGAGGAAATGAAGGAGGAGTAAGGTGATCCTGGTGCTCAGAATGAGACAGCCTGCTCCCCGGTCCTACAGGCTGAGAGAGGATTTCCCAGCTGGAGCTGCAGGGGATCGAGTGCAGGGAGATGCTGCCTTCACTGTAGCAACCCCGGATTCTGTTCGAGGCCTGGGGTACATCTCCCAGCCCCTCAAGACAGTCAGAGCCCTCAATGGTCGGTGGATCCCAGAAGCCAGTCACCCAGCCAGTCCCCTGCAATGGCTCTACTCTCTTCCTCTGGATTTTGCCTGAAATGCGCGCGCGCGCGCGCACACACACACACACACACACACACACACACACACACGGTGGCTAACACCGGCAATCGCCTGTGGGGGCCTAAGAAAGAATCTTTCTGCTTCCACTTTGGCCCCCAGGGTGGCGAGGAGGGAGTGGCCAGTGACTAGAGGCTACAGTCCCCGTCCATAGTCACACCTTGCCCTGTGCCTGAGGCCCGTGTGGCCTGGGCAGGCCTCGGGTGCTCCGTCTCCAAGACAGCGATGCGGAAAGCAGTCTGTGGCGAGGATGAAAAACGCTAACCCGTGGGCTCAGTGTTTGGGGTGACGTGTAATGACTGCACACGCTGTTGTAGCTGGTATTGTTACCAGGTGATAGTAGAGGTTCCCACGTGTCAGGGATGGAGGCTGACCTCACCCCTTTTCTCCTTCACAGGTGCACACGGTGGTCGCACACAGGACTGCATATTGGACGCTGTGCTGTCGCATGAAGCAAGCAGTCGAATCCACAAGGAGGTCTAGGGAATCGGCAGAGCCTCCTGTCTGAGGAGGAAAAGGCTGCAGGGACCCCAGGACCCCAGGGGGAGAAAAGCACCCAAAGTGTCATCACTTCAAGGATGGAAGAAGGCCAGGTATAGATCAGCAGAAAGTAAGTTGACTAAAATACCTAAAGTATCTCCTTGGGGCCTAATCTTGAATGTTACCTTGAATTGCGTGGCCAAGCTGGATTTAATGCATTCTGGCTTAAAATAAAACCAAAGAGAGACATCCGGGTGTCTCAGTCGGCTACGCATCCGACTCCCGGCTTCGGCTCAGGTCATGATCTCATGGTTCATGAGTTCGAGCCCGGTGTCAGGCTCTGCACTGACAGTGTGGAGTCTGCTTGGGATTCTCTGCCCCTCCCCTGCTGGCACATTCTCTCTCTCTCAAAATAAATAAGTAAACCTAAAACAATATTAAGAATGAATAAAATAAAATAAAACCGAAGTATCATTTATCAGGTGCCTGCCATGTGTAACCAACAGTCCTAAATATTTGGCAGATGTGACCTTATATTACCTTGCAAGATAAAAACTAGTATTCTAAATGCGCAAATGGGGGAAACTGAGGCCCAGAGAAGCCAAGCATCTGGGTTCAGGAATTTCGTCTGAGTAAATACTAGTATGAGTACAAAGATATGTAGGCAAGAGCTCCCACTGCTAAATTACTTAAAATAGAAAAACACTGGATACCACATAAATGTCCACAAACAGAGGGAAGACAAATACCCATATTCTGCAGCTTTTAAAAGATATGAGGTACACATAGGGTTTTGACACGGGAAGAAAGTCTAAGATGCAACCTTAAGTCGAAAATAGGTTCTTTAACAACCTGTATTGTATAAGCCTGCTGACAGTTAACAAGAGAAGTAAATATGGAAGGCTATACAAAAAATTGGCCATAATGATTATTATGGGGGAGGGATCAGGGGAAATAAAAGGACTCTTTAACTTTATACGTGCCTCCTTTTTTTCTTTAACAAGGAGAATGTACTATATCTATAATTAATAAAAACACTAATTATAAAATCACAAGAAACAGAACACTATAGAATCACAAGACAAAGGTTATTTTAAAAAAGGAAAAGCACTGGGGCGATGTAAGTCGATGGAGCGTCCGACTTCGGCTCAGGTCATGATCTCATGGTTTGTGAGTTCGAGCCCCGCATCGGGCTCTGTACTGACAGCTTGGAGCCTGGAGCCTGTTTCAGATTATGTGATTCCCCCTCTCTCTGCCCCTTCCCAGTTCATGCTCTGTGTCTCTCCTTCTCTCAAAATTGAAAACACATTAAAACTGTTTTTAATTTAAAAAAAGGAAAAGCATCCATTTTAATCTAACGGGACCAGTGTCATGGTAGTAACACATATGACTGGGCCGGCCTTTCTTGTGTGCATCACACAATGCATGTATCTCATAGTTGAATGTGCCTGAGCCTGACCCCCTGAGATCAGCACAGAGTCAGCGCTGCATTTCATGAGAGTGGGCAGACGGGAGACGGGGACACACTAGGCGGTGGCCCGAGGGGGACAAGTGTCCTGTGTGCAGACAGTACCTCTTACTCAGGCAGCAAACCCTCCCCCACCCCCTACCCCCCTGCAAAAGGGGCCAAGTAAGAAAGTCTGAAGCGCTAATCCAATGCCTCTGTTTTTGGAAAATCAACTAATGTTCATTCATTCATTCAACAAAGATTTACCAAGCGCCTCCTACGTGCTAGGCACCAACTGTCACAGGTACATGAATCTAGTGGTGAAGGAGCCAGACACGCTCCTGGCCTCACCCAGCTAACTCTGCACAGTTACCCTCACCCATCTAACCCTGCACAGTTACATGCATGTGGATAAAGACTACCTCTCCCTATCCTGGGGTTGATCCCCCATCAAAAAGATTAGAACATACAGGAGCGCCTGGGTGGCTCAGTCAGTTAAGCATCTGCCTTCAGCTCAGGTCATGATCTCACGGTTCATGAGTTCAAGACCTGTGCTGGGCTCTGTGCTGACAGCTTAGAGCCCAGAGCCTGCTTCAGATTCTGTGCTTCCTTCTCTCTCTGTTCCTCCCCCACTCCCACTCTGTCTCTCCCTCTCTGAAAAATAAATAAAGATTAAAAAAAAAAAAGATTAGAACATACAGTCTGAAAAGACCAACTTGAACCAGCAAAGAGATGAGATGCATGAGTTATCTGGTAAATACGATGGGGGCAAGGCGAAGCAAGCGCACAGTATAACCTGGGGGCAGGGAGAATCCTCCGATCAAGTGGCTATCGCTACCCCGTAACATTTACAGTGTTTGCTAAGGGCTAAACATGCTGGACACACAATGTTATCTCATGGAATCTCCTCCCGCAGGAGACAGGGACAACTATTTTGCCCCACTTGACAAATCCGGAAACTGAGGCTCGAAGCGGCTAGTGAACTTCTCCAGGTCACATCCACAGTCATAGCCGTTTGAAGCTCAGGTCAGCGGAACCCCCCAGCCTGAGCCGTGAGGGCTGGGCGCACTCCCTCTCTCGATGTTCTTGTGCAGAGCACCTTGTGATGAGTCCTGGCCCCTCACCCACTCCAGGCCTGGCATCACACAGAGGCTGCACAGACAACACGTCACTGGTCTCCACAGCAAGCCTGTGATGTGGGTGTTAGCGGCATCCCCGCTTTACTGATGAGGGTATCTGCTTCCTTACTGGCTAGTGAGTGACCCGGGGGGGACCTGGGACCCACTGCCGCTTGACTCCAGCATCCAGGCAGCAACCACTGGGCTACTGAGCATTTGCCAAATGCAGGGACTTTTCTATTTATTTTTGAGAGAGAAATAGAGACAGTGTGAACAGGGGAGCGGCAGAGAGAGAGGGAGACACAGAATCCGAAACAGGCTCCAGGCTCTGAGCTGTCAGCACAGAGCCCGACGTGGGGCTTGAACCCACAAACCGTGAGATCGTGACCTGATCGGAAGTCGGACACTTAACCGACTGAGCCACCCAGGTGTCCCATGCAGGGACTTTTCTAAGTGGGCTGCCCATAGTACCGTATTTACTGTGTTTCTGGAGGGACGCTTGTTCCTTCATTTTTAAGTTTTTAATTGAGAAATTCACATGACATGAATTAACGATTTTAAAGTGTGTGATTCAGTGCCATTTAGGACATTCACAGTGTCGTGCAACTGTCACCTCTCTGTGGTTCTGGAAGATTTTCATCTCCCTGACGAGAGACCCGGTGATCACTAACGAGTCACCCCCAGTGCCCGGCTCCTGCAGCCCTGGGCGGCCACTCGTCTGCCGTCGGTCTGGGTGGATTTACCTGTTCTGGACATTCCACTGGGTGATGTCACACAATACGTGACCCTCTGACTGGCTCCCTCATGGAGCTGGTATTTCCTCCTCATGAACAAACTTCAGCAGCAGTTCTACAGCTCGGGGCCCATTGCACAGATGAGAAAATGGGAGGCTCAGAGGGAGGAGGGAACTTGCCCAAGGCCACGATACCCGTCAAGGGCAGGGCCAGACTCCAACCAGGACCACCAGATCGAAGAGCCCGTAATTCTCCTGGCTCCACCGTGATTTTGAAAGACGATGTTTCCTTGAGGCGGTTTCCTTCGAAATAGATGGACTGAGCATTTTCACACGCTTGGCTCAGG
Organism: Proteles cristata cristata; assembly: GCA_017311185.1. NCBI lineage: Eukaryota > Metazoa > Chordata > Mammalia > Carnivora > Hyaenidae > Proteles > Proteles cristata. The sequence continues at coordinate 237,414 of JAESUZ010003586.1, forward strand.
TCCCAGGCATCGGTTGCCTGCAGACCCCGGCCCCTGGATGGTCCCCGACCCCCGCCCACCCCCGCCCCCGCCCCCACGGCCTCCTTGCTGTGTTGGAGCCCAGCCTCGGCACAGGCTGGTCCCGGGCCTCGAACGTGCATCTCCCTGGTGGCCCCGGGGCCACCCCCACCAGGTTGAGGACTCTGCTGGGATGTCTGCCTCCGGTGACCCCAGAAAGGAGCGGCACCCCAGCCGCTCACATGCTGCTTTGCCGCCTCGGAAGCCCTCCTCCCTGGAGACCATTATGTGTACTGTCTGGCCCTGGAGCCCCGTGATCTGTCTGGGGTGTTCTCTGCCCCCACCGTCAGTTCCTCCGACCGTGCTGGCACACAGTCGGTGCTCAATTAATGTTTATTGACTGAATTGTGTTGTGCTCAGAACAGAGGGAGACTCTGATGGGTAGGTTGGAGCCGAGGGCCACTGAGTGGGCCGCTGCTGCCAAGGCCGAGGGACAGTGGGTTCCCTCCACGACCTACTTCCCCGCCTTCCTTTGCCGGCAGCATGGACCGTCAGCACGCCTTTTATCGAGTTTCCTTGCCATACCCAGGCTCCTACCCGGCCCCCCCACCCCTTCTCCTCCACCAGCTAGCCTCTCCTTAGCCTTCCTTCAGGGCCTTCACCCCCTCATTTCCTCCAAACGTCTTCATCTCCAGCCTTACCGGAGCCACCTCTGCAGGCTTCCGGCACAATTCAAAGGACTTTCCAGAACATTCCATCTCAGGGAAATCCTCTCTGAGCCACATTCCACAAGGCCACTCTCTCTCTTCTCAGGTTTCTAAGCTTGATAAGAGGCCAGCAGACGCAGACCCAGATGCCACCACATCGAATAGCCTCCCCGCAGTGAATCCCATGGTGACCGCACCCCAGCCCACGGGAGCAGCTTCAGAGAGGGCCTTCCTTAGACCCCAGCTCCCCCCTGCCCCCAAACTCGCCCCTAACTCCAGGCTGCATCTGCAGGCACGTTACTAACGCAAGCTGCAGCCTGGACTTGACCGACGGCAACCCGAGGCCGCGGCCGGGGAGGCCTCACCCGAAGGCCAGCCCGCGGCACCAGCAGAAACACTCTCCTAATTGCCTGCTGCAAACAAACTCGGGGTTAAACTGTTTATCTGGGCAGGCTCCTGGGTTACACTTCCTAATGAGCCCCCGGATCCAGGAGCTGAAACCCGAGTTTCCAGATCAAGCCTTTCCGCATCCTTGGCTGGGGACACAGGTCTGCAACTTAAAACTGCTGGGTGTTGAGGGCTGTCTGCGAATGAAATCTGTTATTCGAGTCCTCCTTACAATCTACCCTTCCTCGGGGGCCCGGGCACAGGGCTGTCCTCGGAGCTGGGTGACGGCCGCTCAGGTCTGGGGCAGGGAGGGCGCTGGGACACCTCCTCCGCGGTGCCTTTCCTGGTCCTGGAAGCCACCACCTCACCCTTCTCCTTGGCTGGGTCGGCTCCTGCCCACGTGCTCCCGTGGAAACGTTCACTGCCGTGGCCCCGGGAGCCGGGCACTGTGCCACAGAGCAGTGTGGGAGGGGGCCCCGCTCTCGATCCTGGGACCGGGCTCCGAGCCGCGCCCTCCACACCGTTCCCGTGAGGAAGGAGCCAGTACTAATTATTCTTGGTTTCTCTGCGTCACGAGGAGCCTGATGCTCCGAGACACGAAGTCACCTGCAAAGTCACCCCCTCCTGAAAGTTCTAATCCTTACCCCTTCCCTGCGCCCCACCTCTCCTCACCTCACCCCTGCATTGTGGAGACCCAGCCAGTGGGCGAGCAGGCCCCGCAGGACAGGATGGGAACTGGGGGCGGGGGGAGCGGGCGCTGTCCAGAGTTGGTGGCTCAGAGCTCACCGAGGGGAGGGGCCGGAGCCATCGTGGAAAACCTAATCGACCCACCCCAGTCTGACCCTCCTTGGAAGGGAAGCGCCCTCCACGGGCTCGTTCGGCCGCTCCAGGACCAGTGGTTTCTGCAGGAGGAGAGGCACCCTGACTGGGAATAACTGGCGTCCAGGATCGTGCGGCTGAGAAGGGCGCCTTCTCTAAAGGACCCACTGCGGGCACACCGGGCTTGTGGCTCCCTGAGGACCCACCCAGCAGCTCAGCACAAACTCAGGCAAGTGGGGAAGCAGGGACAGGGACACCTCTCTGCAGCGCCTGCCTGCAGGACCGGGGAAGGTGGGAAGCTCTGAGCAGGTTGCGATCTGTGATGTTTCCAAAGGACCTCGGCCACAAGCAGGCACCAAGATGCCATTTGCATTTCATGACCTTTGAAAGGCGAAGACGCCCCAGTTGGGGCCCCATACGTCTGAGGTGACAGGAGGGGCATGACAGCAGACAGCCAGACGGCCGGCACGGGCCTGCTCCATCCCCACCATGCCTCTGAATGATTACGTTTTCCTGGAAGAACAGTAAGCTTGCAAAGGAGGCGAAAGCACGGGCCACTCCTTCTCCCTGACTGGACACGGAGTGTATCTGAAGCCCCGCCGCCCTCGCTGCCACGTTCCTGTCACTGGCCAAGCCTTGGCCTGGGTCACTCCTGTCCCTGCATTCTCTCAGTGACTGCTGCCCAGTCCCATGGCCATTCAGCAAAGGGGGGGCTTCTGTCTCCCTCCCCAGCCACGCCCACCTCACATCATGGCCCAACACCATTCAAGTTGACTCCATTTTTCTCCAACCCCTTAAGAAAAAAGGTCTGATGGCCACTATGTTACCGCTGACCTGACTAGCCGTTCTCTGCCAACATCTGTACCAGCATCGGCCCTTGGGTATTTGGATCACAACTTGGTTGTCTGAGATACTTAGTAGGTTTTTCTGTTTTCCATGTGTCAGGGAGCTGAAACGCCACAGCGTGCCCAGCGCCTCCCCCCTTCCGCTCAATGGCGATCTCATCAAGGGTGTCTTCCTCGTGTAATGTATCGCCAGAGCCTGCGCTGTGTGCACATCACTCCGGAGCCTGCCGAATGACTGAATGACCTTCCTGTTTGCTAGATCCACACACCAACAGCCGCCAGAGCGGCAGAGGGGGAGAGTCGTTGCTGTGACACACTCCTAAGCAGAAAGGACCCAGAAGCCCTCCAGTCCTGCAGCCAGAAGAGTGGCCTCAGACCAAGGACGGCCTCCTATCGTCAACGATCTCCACGGAGAGAGGTTTATCCCTCGGTCTCCTTTGGCTTTGCCTCTCACGGCCACCTCTACAGACACTGCAAAAGTTCTTTCTGTCCAGACTCCTACTGGCCCGTTTAAACTCTGTTCCCCTTTGTTTTCCTCTCATAGGACATACGAAAGCCAGCCCCTTGCTCTTGTACAGAGAAGGATAAGCCTCCCGAAAAGAAGCTCCCGGGTTCTAACTGGAAAACATCACCGCCGGCAGCCTCCAGCCAATGGCCTCCCTCAGCATCAACACAAAGGACCACGTTCCGCACTCAGTCTCTTCTGGAGGGGTCGTCAGGGTATGGAGCTCTGCTCCGCAGAGGCGGGGCAGAGGGTGGGGGGGCCGGGGCAGCCGGAAACCTACAGAAATGTTTGCCAAGTAAATAATCTGCATGCTTGAAATCTTTCGCTGTGCTTGGGAACACAGCCCTTTACTCCACCTCCCCACCAGGCACAAAGGCACATCTCGCCGCACAGAGGACGGGGGTGGGTGTCGAGCGGCGGCCGGGGATCACGCTCCGAAAAGGACACAGAACCCGCACCACGCTCTCGCCTGACTCGCCGGTACCCTGCTGACGCGGACTTCCAGAATCGTTGTGGCCAAGCCGGGGACTTCTGGACACACCACACACGGGTCACCTCATGCATTTCTTCCCACACGCACACCGCGGTCGTCAGGCCCACTCTGTAGAGCAAGGAAGCGACCTGTCCAAGGTCCTGTAAATGGCAATGGAGTATTTGAACCTGGCCAGGCTGGGCCCCCAGCTGTTGCACATACTGTGGGTGGGCGGGGACACTTTCCTGTCCACAGAGCTGCCAGCCTCAGGGGCAGGGGCTTTGAGGCACGTTCTCCAGCCAGGACAGCCTCCCCCGCACGTCCTGGTGCACACGTGGCTGCTTGAAGGCCGGCTCGGGGCCGTGTTCCAGTGCAGTCCAGAAAGTGCTCCGTAGGCCAGTCTGACCCACTCCGCAACCAGTCGCACCTGTGCACTCCTGAATTCAGATACGGGAAGGGCAGATAGCTCGAGGCCCCGTGTGATGCAGCTACCCAAGGAAGCGCGGCTCTGCACGAACGTACTCGCCAAATTAACGTCTGCACACCCATAAAACGGCTCACTCAAGATCACTCCCGGCCCTTCATATATCACTCACCAGATTGGTATCTGGAGAGTTCTGCCTGGCTGGTTTTCTCTGTTCTCCTAACTACTCTGCAACTAAATGTTTCACAGAGCCATTTCCTCCCCCAAATATTTATGTTCTCAAATGTTTATTAGCCTCTCCATCATGATCAAGATTTTATGAGCACTCTATACCAACTGTGAACTAAATACATAATTTTGGATCCGTCAAACTCCAGTTTGGGGCTACGTTTGTCTCTATTACATGGTGGCAGTTGCCGCGGACACCGAGGAGATGACAGCCAAACTGACCGACATTTCAATCCCGGAGCAGCCACCTAGGGTGGTGTTTCGCCGCGCACGGGCAGGAGGGAGGCTTCCACAGCTCCCTGGCCTGGCTGGAGGACTCCGGAGCAAAAGACAAGGCTCAGGAGGGGCTCCTCCGCCACTTCCCCAGCCCCCCTCTTCATTCTAGCAACAAGGCGGCCTCCTGCCCTTCCCGCCCACCATCTCTGGGAGAGAAGGGCCCACCACGGAGAAGTTAGAGGTGGTAAGAAGACTGCCTTGTCGTCGGCCGGGCGGTACCAGCTCTCCCACGGAACCACAGGGCTGTGCCTGGGGGCACCCTCTGCAAAGTACAGAGTGAGCAGCGGTTCACCACGCCGGTACCGAAAATGGTAAGGGTTATAGTCTCTTAGTCACATCTACCCATCTTCCCTCATGGGACCCGACAGTGACTTTACACCACGCATGTTATCAATTCCGCTTTGGAAACGGAGAAAGGTGAGGTGACCAGAAGGAAGAGGAGCTAATTACGGCCTCTGGGCCTCCGCACCTTCTGTTCCCTCTGCTTCCTCCTTACAGCAGCTTCCCACGCACCCGTGGGGCCTCATAGCTAAGTGAAGCGAGCCCCTCCCCGGAGGGTGAGCCGTCTGTCCGTCTTGACCAGTGTCCCAGCACACAGCACGTGCTCACTAAACAGCTGTCAACAGACGCCGGTTCAAACTCGCATCTCTTGGACTCCCCAAGCTCCTGCCTTTGACACTAAACCTACCACTTCTAGAAAATGCCACAGCAGTGCCAGCCAGCAGGAGGTCCCTGGGGGAACTGAGTGGGCCTGCTCCCAGATGGGGCTCGACGTCCATGCTTTTCCCGGATGCGCATCTGGGAAAGGATAGGGGATCCTGGCGTGACCCTCCCACCTGGCCGCTGGACGGGCAGCCTGAGCCGAGGGCAGAGTCTCCAGAGATGTCTCCTCCCTAAGGGCTAAATGTCGGGGGGACCCACCCTGACTGCAAGGCAGCCGGGCACGCTCCGTGTGGCAGACGCGCAGGAGCCCCTTAACTTCTGGCTTCTTAAGGAGGTGGCATGGGTCTTGTGACAATGACTTTCTCTCACCATTGACCTTTATGCTCATAATAAGCCTGTCATGTTTTAGTTGTGGCTCAAAGCTAAACATGGAAATAAATATCGTTACTTAAATACGCTGCCTCGAAATCAGAAAGTAACTGTTGTGGGCACACAACCATTCTTTTTTCTTTCTTTCTTTCTTTTCTTTTCTTTTCTTTTCTTTTTTTTTTTTATTTCTTTAGTTGATATCCAAGTTAGCATGTAGTGCAACAATGATTTCAGGAGCAGATTCCTTAATGCCCCTCACCCATGTAGCCCATCCCCCCCACCCCCCCTCCAGCGACCTTCTGTTTGTTCTCTATATTTAGAGTCTCTTGTTTTGTGCCCCTCCCTGATTTCATATTATTTGTGCTTCCCTCTCCTTACGTTCATCTGTTTTTGTATCTTAAAGTCCTCATATGAGTGAAGTCCTATGATATTTGTCTTTCTCTGACTGACTCATTTCACTTAGTATAATATCCTCTAATTCCATCCACATAGTTGCAAATGGCAAGATTCCATTCTTTGTGATTGCCGAGTAATACTCCAACATATATACGTATATGTGTATATGTGTATGAAGATGTGCACATATACGCGTCTTCTTCATCCATTCATCTGTCGATGGGCATGTGGGCTCTTTCCATACTTTGTCTATTGTCGATAGCGCTGCTATAAACATTGGGGTGCGTGTGCCCCTTCGAAACAGCACACCTGTACCACTTGGATAAATACCTAGTAGCGTAATTGCTGGGTCATAGGGTAGTTGTCTTTTTAGTTTTCTGAGGAAACTCCATTCCCGTTTTCCAGCGTGGCTGCCCCAGTTTGCATTCCCACCAGCAGTGCCAAAGAGATCCTCCTTCTGTGCATCATCGGCAACATCTCTTGTTGCCTGAGTTGTTCATTTTAGCTGTTCTGACTGGTGTGAAGTGGTATCGCACTGTGGTTTTGATTTGTATTTCCCTGATGATGAGTGACGTGGAGCATTTTTTTCACGTGTCGGTTGGCCATCAGGATGTCTTCTTTGGGGAAGTGTCTATTCATGTCTTTGGCCCATGTCATCACTGGATTATTTGCTGAGTTTGATAAGTTCTCTATAGATTTTGGATACTACCCCTTTATCTGATATGTAATTTACAAATATCTTCTCCCGTTCTATCAGTTGCCTTTTAGTTTTGCTGACTGTTTCCTTCGCTGGGCAGAAGCTTGTTATTTTGATGAGGTCCCAATAGTCCCTTTTTGCTTTTGTTTCCCTCGCCTCCAGAGATCTTGCTGTGGCCAAGGTCGAAGAGGTTTTTGCCTGCCTTCTCCTCGAGGACTTTGATGGCCTCCTGTCTTACGTTTAGCTCTTTCATCCATTTTGAGTTTCTTTTTGTGTCTGGTGTAAGAAAGTGGGCCAGGTTCATTCTTCTGCGTGTCGCTGTCCCGTTTTCCCAGCACCACGTGCTGAAGAGACCGTCTTTATTCCATCGGATGCTCTTTCCTGTTTTGTCAAAGATGGGTTGGCCATACATTTGTGGGTCCGTTTCTGGGCTCTCTGTTCTGTTCCATTGAACTGAGTGTCTGTTTCTTTGCCAACAACCATTCTTGAAAGGAAACATTGAGGCATATTGTCAATCCATCAAAATACACTCTCTGACACTCTGGTTCTGTGATGTCAAGCATTTTTCCACAGCTTGAGCAGGTGTGTGATTCACTGAACTGCACCGTGAACTTGGGCAGCTGCAGGGTCGCTGTTTTTGTGCCCCCTGAGGTCCTGCAGCAACGCGTCCACGCTTATGTGGAGACTTTGTTTCTTGGACGGTCAAGCTGTTCCCAAAACACACACCACCTTCAGCCACACGATACTTTATCTCCTCTAGTAAATTAGGGGCCCTCAGGCTCTTTGGTAGTGGCCACCGAAAATAAAAATGCAACCACAATTCAGTAATTCCACACCCCAGATTTTACCCTACAGGGAGAGTTTCCTAAATACCCAGAGCCGTACATACATTTATGGTAGTACGATTGACAAAGTGAAAGAAAGAAAACAGTCTAAAATGCTTTACTTTACTTTTTTAAAAAAATGTTTATTTTTGAGAGAAAGTGCGAGTTGGGGGAGGGCAGGGAGAGTGGGACAGAGGATCCCAAGCAGGCTCCACGCTGACAACAGAGCCCAATGTGGGGCTCAAACTCACAAACCGTGAGATCATGACCTGAGCCGAAGTCAGATGCTTAACGGTCATCATCTGCACCGACAGCTCAGAGCCTGGAACAGGCTTCAGATTCTGTGTCTCCCTCTCTCTCTCTCTGCTCCTCCCCAACATGTGATTTTTCTTTCTCTCTCTCTCTCAAAAATAAATAAACATTAAAAAAAAAAAAAAGAATGAGGATCAGAGCCAAATGTGCTCTATGAAAAAAGTCTGCAGTTACCGCATTAAGAGAATAGAGATGGTAAGCAGAGGGTGTGCTGTCTCCTTCTACATAAAATAAATGCATATACTTATCTATTGATGCAGAGAAATTTGAAGAATGCTCAACCAACTACGAGCAGTGGTTGCTTCTAGGGAAGGGAGTAGAGTTCTTGGATGAAAAGGAAGCTTAGTATTTCCCCCCACTTTTTATTTTGACAACTTTGATATATATAAAAAAAGTTATGTAACATACAGTCACTCAGTCCCCAAATGTTTGTTGCACACCTATTATGTACCAGGCATTGTTACTTTAGGTGCTTGAAGCATATTGGTGAATAAAACAAAGATTGCTTTCTTGAAAAAATGTCTATCTGGATAGATATATTCATACGTATATAATATTAAATATAAATTTTATATGAGTATTATATATATATATATATATAATACACATATATATATAATATTAAAACTGACCCCACGAACCCACCTAAGAAATGCACCGCTCCAGTACTGACAAAACGCTCCAGACGCTCCTAATGAATCCCATCTCTCGGTCTATTCTGAAATTGGAAGAAAAGCGCCATCGTGAAAGATGAAAGATGTATAAAAGTACCTAAACAACGCATTAGCATACTTGCTGTGGTATCATGTTAAATATGTTCTTTTACAACTTGCATTGTACTCAGTGTTATTTTTCTAAGATTCCTCCCCATCGAAATGCATGGCTGTAGTCCGTCCCCTCCTGCAGCCGCACAGCACGGCATCTGCTGTGACTCACCCAGGCTCTTCTGCACAGGCGTGTCTTCTCCAAGGGGCCTTGCTATCACACACAGCGCTGCCATGAGCATTCATACGCAGGAGTGTTTGGGGGAAGGGAAGGTCTCACGGTTATGATTCAATGTATTCCACAGTAATAGGGCCGTTTGGATTTTCTATTTCTTCTTATGTCAACACCAGTAAGACTTTTCTTTCTGTGAATTTATCCATCCCATCTACATTTCTAGATTTAATGTAATAAAGTTGTTCGTAATATTTTATATATATGGCTCTGTCCCCTTTTGTATGTCAAATGTTGTTCATCTATGCCTTTTGTACCTTGCTAGAAGTGTGTCGATTTAATTGATTTTTGTCAAACAATAAACACTTGGCTCCATTGTCGTTTTGTGTTTTACACTCCTGATCACTATTCCTATGGTCTCTTTCCTGCCGCTTTTGGGTTTATTACTCTTCTAGCTTAAGTCAGAGGCTTAGACGATTCACTTTCAGTTGTTCTTTCTTCTTTTGAGATTTCTTTTTCACTGGCCATCCACGGGCACTCTTTTGATTTCTGACTCCTGTCGGTTAAAATTATTTAACTTTTTAATTGTGTGGACCCGCTGGCCCAGCAACGCCATTCCGTGAATTTTTCCTAACAAGCCCAAAACAGCACAAAGACTGCATGTGTGAGCTTGTTGCTGGATTGCTGGTAACAGAAAAAAACTGGAGACAACTTCACTGTCTGCCAAACAGAGGGCATTTAGATACATTATCAGGGGCGCCTGGGTTGCTCAGTCGGTTAAGCGTCTGACTTTGGCTCAGGTCACGCACACAGCTCATGATTTCGAACCCCATGCTGACGGCTCGGAGCCTGGAGCCTGCTTCGGATTCTGTGTCTCCCTCGCTCTCTGCCCCTCCCCCACTTGTGCGTGCGCATGTGCTCTTGCTCTCTTTCTCAAAAATAAATAAACGTTAAAAAAGCTTTAAATACATTATGATACATCTGGACTACGTAATCCTGTGCCTTACACATGGTGTAAGACTTTACAAACATTTAATGAGTTGCGGCTTTATGTGATGATAAAGACGTCCACAATATTTTATTATGCGAAAGAGCAAATTCCATATAGACGTACACATGATTTTACTTTTTGTTTAAGAGATTCTGTTTTAAAACTCACTGGAGAGCAGCGTGGGTTTTAGGTCAGCCACACCACTCCCATGCTTCCTCAGCAGGCTCAGTCACCTAAGCTGTAGGCATAGTGCAGCCCCTGCGTCACCAAGAAGGGCCAGCAGGTACCAATGCCAGGAGGCAGAAGGGAGGGGCCAGCCAGGCACATGGAGGGGCTTCCAGGCAAGTTTCCCCAGGAGGTAACACGTAAGAGCTCCCCATCCCATCCACAGGGGTTGGGGGAGGGGCTGAAAAGGCAGAGCAGTTCTGGGGGGGCAGGGGATGCGGGGCAGGGCCAGGAGTACCTCCCCCCCAACCCCCGCCAACTCCCTGCTTCGGGCAGGACTCAACTTCCTGCTCTCAGCCTCCCTGAGCTCCCGTTCCATGCAGGGTGAAATAAGGGACCTGAACCTGTGGTCTCTGAGGATTCTTCAAAGTCTGAGCTTCTCTGCTGACATTCGCCAATGGCAAAGGTGACGCTGTGCTGAGCGGAAATACCTGGGGGAAGCTGGAAGCTTCTAGCCAAGTGCAACCCTCTCCCTCCCAAGGACCTCCATGCCTGTGAGCGGAATGGATGGATGAGCGAGAGAATAAATGATTAAAGCGCACGGGCAGTGTGCTGAGGAGCACGTTAACAGAAGGGCGTGAGCACAATTTTGCAGGAAGGGTTTTCTACAGTGGTTCTCCCCGGCGATCGTGAGCGGACACAGCCAGGGGCTGGGAAGAAAAAGCAGCAGCCCGGGCTCCCATCTCCCATTCGTGACAAAGCGGAGTCTTTCTGCTCACTGCCACTTGCCACTCCTGCGAGGTAATCAGATCGCTGTTAATTAATAAAACTGTCAGGTGAACCATCCTCTCTGGTCATTAGTATCCTTCCAGAAAGAGAATCCTGCCGATGCCACCCCATCCGCCCCTCGGCTGGAGGCTCAATTAACTTAATACTATGCAAATGACAGGCTCGGCTCATCATTAGCTTATAGCCCGCGAATGTTAATCGCATAATTGGGCCTTCAACAGGGTAATTAGACACGATTTTGTCCATTAGTCTTACAAGGCTAATTATTGTGGAGAGGGGAGGGGGATGGTCCCAGAGCTCCGCAAGAATAGGGGCATCTGGGTAAAGCAATCGTGGGGGGAACTTCCACCAGGTACGAGGCAGTCGAGGCCCATCCTCCCGAGGAAAAGGGGACCCTGGAAGGGCCTTGGGTGGCCGCCATGACTGCAAGGTGGGCAGCGGCTCACCGCCCTGGTGTGCTGGGCTGGGGAAAAGAAACTGGCATTTAAAACCAAAACTGGGGCGCCTGGGGGGCTCCGTCGGTTAAGCATCTGACTGGCTCAGGGCATGATCTCACTGCTCGTGGGTTCGAGCCCCGCATCCGGCTCTGCAGTGACAGTGCAGAGTCTGCTTGGGATTCTCTCTCTCCCTCTCTCTGCCCCTCACAAAATAAATCAATACACTTCAAAAAAAAATTATAATCAAAACAAATAAGATTCTGGCTAGCGTGATGCCAGGACGCCTGGTTCCAGCCCCCGCTCCCGCACGATGAGACCTCAGTCAGGTTGCTTAGCTCTCTGGGCCTCAGTTTCTCCCTCTGTGCAATTGGGTGGATGTGCTAGATGGTCTCAGGGACCTTCTGGGTTGGACTTTCATGGTTTTGAAAGCTCAGAAGCCGTGGGCTCCTTGAGTAGTGCCTGCCTGTGACCCGGCAGCCATGAAGGTGGGACCGGGGTGCCCATGAGGAGCCTGTGGGAGTTTGCTTAGGCTGCAGCAACCAAGGCCCCTGCCAGCTACTAGGGGCTGAGGGCATGCTCTAAAATTCCTATTATTTAAAAAATTTTTAACGTTTATTTATTTTTGATAGAAAGAGACAGAGCATGAGCAGGGGAGGGGCAGAGAGAGAGGGAGACACAGAATCCGAAGCAGACTCCAGGCTCTCAGCTGTCAGCACAGAGCCTGACATGGGGCTCGAACTCATCAACTGCGACATCATGACCTGAGCCGAAGTCAGATGCTCAACTGACTGAGCCACCCAGGTGCCCCTAAAATTCCTACATTGAGCCCCAGTTCCTGGCTCAGAATCCAACTATATTTGGAGACAGGATCTTTAACAGGCAGGCAGTCACGGTGGGCTCTGACCCAGTCTGGTGTCCTGCAAGAAGAGGAAATGTGGACGCACAGGGACGCTGGCGACACATAAGCACAGAGACAAGACCAGGCGGAGAGGCAGTGAGAGGGCTGTCTGTGGGTCGAGGGGAGGGGCCCCAGAGGAGCCCAACGCCTTGATCTTGAACTTCCGGCCTCCAGAATATAGAGAAAGTTAATTTCTGCCCTTTAAGCACCAACCCCCTCTCTGTCCATGGTGCTCTGTTACCGCAGCCCTGGGACTCACACAGGCTCCTAACAGGCACCTCCATCTTCCCGTGTCCAAAACCGAGCCAGCGCGCCCCCCCGAGCCTGATGCCCCCCATTCTCTCATCAGTAGACGGCCAGCCCGTGCTCCCCACACGCCGCAGCAAAAACTGGGGCTCTCCTTGAAGTCTCTCTCTCTCACGCCCCGCATCCAACCTGACTGCGTCTGCTCTGTTCCAAGGTACAGCAAGAGCGCGGCTCCTTCTGGCCACCTGCATGGCCCCCCACCCTGGGCCATGGCACCAGAGGCTTCCGGAGGGATTCCTGCCAAGGGCCTCCACCCACCCCCCCTGCTTCCTCCTCCACCCTCACCCTCCTGCCTACTGTCAGTCCACACGCTCAGCTCCACCAGTGCTCCCACCTGACTCAGAGGAAAAGCCCGAGAGCTCCAGGGGCCCCGCCCACTCCCTGACTCCCCCCTTCCCACTTCATCCCCACTCCTTTGGCAACAGCCACCAGGATGCCTCTTAAGCTTGCCAAGCACATTCGCACCCCAGGGCCTCTGCTCTTGCTGCTCCCTGCGCTGCTCTTCCCGGGGTCTTCACGTGATTTCTTTAAACCTCCGTTAAGCATCCCCTTATCAGAAAGGCCGCCCCTGACCCCCTTTTCCACAACATACGTCTCTTCCTCTGCCTCCCCACTGCCCGTCTCCCTTATTCCCCTTTGCCCTGTTTTACTGCTTTCTGTGGACCTCAACCTATTAGCGATCTGTTGACTGTACATGGCTCTTTCCACCCCAACTAGAACATAAGCCGCGTGATGACTATTTAGCTCTCGTTCCTTTTGTGTCCCCACAGCTTCAGCGCTACCTGCATGTAACAGATCTTCCGTGAACATGTGTTGCCCATCTGAACAAAGTCACCCCCACCTGGCATAGGAAACAAAACCCTGATGTCCAGAGATCATAAAGCCCGACCAGCCTCACACAGCATGCAAGGGGCAAAGCCAGGCTTCTAGAGCCTCTGGTTTAAGCACCATCCTGCTAAGCTGCTTCCTATCACGAGAACAACGTACAAAGCCCCATGAAGGCGCAGAACAAGGAGAAGCATCCGGGGAGGCTTCCTGGAGGAGGTGGAGTCGGAGCTAAGCCTTGTAGGAAAGATAAGATTTGGACAAAAACCCATGGTGCTCTGAAAGAAGCTAGTCAGGAGCAAATGCTGAGTGGTTAGGAAGCAGGAAGGTGTGCCTAGGGGTACGGGGTGTGAAGGGGTGCGGTGGGTGGGAAAGACCGATTCCTCCCTCTCCTGGTCCCCACCTCGCCTCTGCTCTGTGAGCAAGAATTCCAGGCCTGGAGGGGCTTTTCGCTTCTAGAACCCACACTTCATGAGACAGAGGCACAAGACAGAAAGGTGGGGGGCACAACATCGGGGCCCCAGGATGGAGGCTCTGCTCTGGAGCCCAACAGGGTGTGGGCGTGTCTGGTGCACCTGCTCCCCCTGGGGAGGGGGCTGGGCATGCGGTCTGGAGTCTGCAGAGACCTCGAAGCCTGCAAGGCAGCGACACCCTGGGTGTCACGGTCTCAGAAAAGAGTAGAGCCGAACTTCTGCTTGTGGAAGACTTTCTTTAAAAGTTTTCCTTTTATTAAATAAGCTCCGTGATATTTAGGGAGGAGAGTTTCAAGCTTGCAGTCGTCTGTCGCCTCACCTTGGCGGGGGCCCAGGCTGTCACGGCCCGGGGCCGGCTTCACCGGGTCAGCACTTTATTTACGCCTCGCAGGAGGCTGGGAAATTGAAGTACGCTCTGATGTCTCCCAAAGTCTCCTTTGGGTAAAGAAAAACAAACATGATATCTGCAAGTCATCCCGGCATCTCAGCCTCTGGCCTTACTCGGGGAAATGACTTTAAACTAACGGTCGAGGAGCGCGCCTGCCACACTCAAATGCCAACTACCCCAGGCTCTGTTCTGTTAAAGGTCACCTGTCATTCTCCACCCAGGCATGGAGATTGCTCTGGGTGTCCGATCGCCGTGGCGGGGAAGGCATGTTTATCTTCTCTGATGTCTTATTCTCCACCGGCGTAGGCCCGCCTGTTACCGGCCGGGTAAAATCCACTGGACCCCTAATACGCACTTGGCACCCACAGGTGAGAATGAGATTGAGCTGTGCTTTGCCCGGGAAGGACAGTGAGCTTTGATGAGGGGAGAGGAGAGGTGGACGTGAGCGGGATTCTCTGACTGTGAAGGTTATCAGATGCTGAAACAGGAGATTGAGAAAAGTTATCACTTTCTCCCCAAACAACACATTTACCCGGAACGTGGTGCCAAATCGACCCTGGAAATCTTTCCTAGCATCTTTTTTTTTTTTTTAATGTTTACTTATTTTTGAGAGACAGAGGGTGAGCAGGGGTGGGGCAGAGAGAGAGGAAGACACAGAATCTGAAGCAGGCTCCAGGCTCCGAGCTGCCAGCACAGAGCCTGATGCGGGGCTCGAACTCATGAACTGCGAGATCATGACCTGAGCCCAAGTCGGACGCTTAACCGACTGAGCCCCCCAGGTGACCCTTTCCTAGACTTCTCACAGACAGTGGGGAAGCCGGGCCGACGCTGGAGGCAGGAAATTCTCAGGAAAAATAACTTCCACCAGTATCACCTGGTTAATAAATAAGCCAAATGTCCGTCTTTAACTAACAAAATCACCCACCAAGAAAATACCACATGAACCCTTGTTATACGTATGCCTGCCT
Source organism: Proteles cristata cristata (assembly GCA_017311185.1). NCBI lineage: Eukaryota > Metazoa > Chordata > Mammalia > Carnivora > Hyaenidae > Proteles > Proteles cristata. Next base: position 252,511 of record JAESUZ010003586.1, read on the forward strand.
CTTCTTAAAGAACCCCAAAGAGTGCAGCCCCCACCTCTCCAGGCTCCTGGCCCCAAGCTTCCTGGTGTCCCGCCGCCCAGACACTAGGCAGCTGCCCGTCCGGGACAGCAGAACCCCGCCTGTGGTTGCCTGGGCTGACTCGCTCTCTGGGAATCACTGTATTCTTACCCTCTGATAAAACCCTGGAGGCCGCAGGGGAAGAGTTCAAAGGTAATGTACATTGTTGATGTCGTTGCTTCAAAAGTAATTGCTGTCCGGCTCTCAGGGACAGACGACAGGCCTAGGAACAGACTGGAGCTAACCCGGGGAAAAGACGGCGCAGACCCTCCACATTCGCTCAGAATCCCCTCACTGGACTCTCTTACGCAAACATTGGAAATAAGTGCTAAAATGTCAACCGTCCCCAGGCAGGAAAGTAAGGAGCGAGCCTGCCCTTTTCCGCTTCAGTTCTTCTCTCCTGGAAGATTAGAAGGCGGTGGCTGCAGGGGCCATGGGCTGCTGGCCCCGTCACCACCATTACAGGCCACGACCTGGGGGCTCGAGGCCCAGCGAGGCTTGCCCTCCTTACTCCAGGCCGGGTGGACCAGCCGCAGCCTCTGCGAACCACGGCCTGGCCTCGCCTCCAGCCCCCAAGGCGGCCACCGAATTCCCTTCACCCGCTGGGATTTAAGTCAGCCCCAGGGACGCGCCACTCTCGGAGCGTGTGCAGTGGCCGTGCGCTAGCGGCCGTGAGAGGCGCGGTGGACGGAAGGGCTGCACGGATGGATGGATGGATGGATGGTCTTTGGACCGAGCTTAAACCTCCTGAGGTTCGTCTCCAAAGTCGCACCTTAACCGTGGAAGGTGGAGAAGGCGGAATTAGGTCAGGCCGGCTCTGTCCGTGGGCCCTGCACAGGACAGGTGCGATGCGACATCTCACAAGCCTGGTCTTGACTCAGTTTTGAAGTCTTGGCTGGGAAGTCTCCATTCCCCTTCTGACGCAGCTCGCTGAGCTCCCACTCCCATCACTTCCCTAAGGGTCTCCCACACTCCATCTGGGGACAGCCCCTTTGCCCTGCCCCCTCCAGGTTATTTAAATTAATTTTTTAAAAAATGTTTTATTTCTAGGAGAGAGAGAGACAGCGTGAGCAGGGGAGGGTCAGAGAGAGAGGGAGTCACAGACTGAAACAGGCTCCAGACTCTGAGCTGGCAGTCAGCACAGAGCCCGACGCGGGGCTCGAACCCGCGAACCGCGAGATCATGACCCAAGCGAAAATCAGACGCCCAACCAACTAAGCCACAAGGTGCCCCCCAGGTTATTTAAATTAAATCACCCAGTCACAGAAAGCCTGTCAAACCCAGCTGCCCCGCCCCCTTGCCATATGCTAGCTGCCTTCCACTGTTCAGTTCCTCTTACCGTTCCAGAGCACAACCCCCAGAGTGGCCCCAGGGGGCAGCCACCCCCTATTGGGAACTGTAAGTAACCAAAAGCTCTGCCTCGCATCTGAGTGTCGCTGTGTTGTGTTCAGCCATCAAAAGAATCTTTAAATTGTGAGGCGCCTGGGTGGCTCAGTCGGTTGAGCGTCCCACCTCAGCTCAGGTCAATGATCTCACCATTCGTGATTTGGAGCCCGCACTGGGCTCTGTGCTGTCCGTTCAGATCCCGCTTAGGATCCTCTGTCCCCCCTCTGCCCCCCGCTCCTATTCACGCTCTCCCTCTCCTTCTCAGGAATAATTTTAAAACATTTAAAAAAAAAAAAGACTCTTTAAATTGTATCAAACAATAGGGGACAGATGATGAAAATCCACATTTTTCTTCAGATTCGTTTCTCAGCTCCTGCACAGCTGGCCGGTCTGTTGTAGCCTGAAGGTCTGCCTGCGCACTGGCTCCAGGGCTCTCCGACGAAAGTGTGACTTGTTTTCACCTATTTGCAGAATCTTTCTTCTGCGGGGCACCTGGGGGGCTCAGTCGGCTGAGCGTCCGACTTCGGCTCAGGTCATGATCTCACGGTTCGTGGGTTCGAGCCCCGTGTTGGGCTCTGTGCTGACAGCTCAGAGCCTGGAGCCTGTTTCAGATTCTGTGTCTCCCTCTCTCTCCAACCCTCCCCTGCTTTCTCTCTCTCTCTCTCAGAAATAAATAAAAACATTAAAAAAAAAAAAAAAAGAATCTCTCTTCTGCTCCGCGCAGCATGCCGCGGTGCTGGCGAACAGGGAATGCAGTCCCTGCAGCACAGCCAAGGGGCCACAGGACCTTGCGCCTGCTACCTCGGTGAGCTCCAATCTCTCTTCAGAGGCCCTGATCTCCACGGACAGGCTCAGAGTCCGCACATATGGGGCCCCCACGATGCCAGGCTCTGTGCTACTTCCTCGAGCCTTTCCACATGATGTCCTGGAGTTTATTGCCCCTGGTTGTCTATTGAGGAAACTGAGGCACAGAGAGGCTAATACGCTGCTGCAGGAAACTCAGGTCTCCATTTTTAATCTACCGGCAACATCATCCTGGTTGCGCATAACATTCTCCAGTTCATAGACCCCTTCCATCCATGTTTTCCCAGCAAATACTTACTTGCGCCCGGCAGAGGGGGAGGTCAGAGGGCACAGTTATTACCCCATGAAGGGCCCTGAGGCTTAGAAAGGTTAAGTATCGGGGCGCCTGGGTGGCTCAGTCGGTTAACCATCTAACCCACTTGGCTCAGGTCATGGTCTCGAGGTCTGTGAGTTCGAGCCCCACATCGGGCTCTGTGCTGGCAGCTCAGAGCCTGGAGCTGCTTCAGATTCTGTGTCTCCCTGTCTCTGCTCCTCCCCCACTCACACTCTATCTCTGTCTCTCTCTCAAAAATAAACAAACATTAAATAAAATGGTTTTTAAAAAGGTTCAGCAGCGCCCCTGACTGTTCCCCCGTGAGAGGTGATGCAGGGTGTACAGAACCACGCTGTGTACCGTCGGGCACCTTTGGGGGTGGGAAGGGCGGCTCAGAAGAGGCAGCTGTTCAGTGTCGTGGGACCGAAGACAGGCGGAGAGGCGAGGCCGTGCTCTGCCCTTACTCCCCGCCATGTGCCCCACTTTCTTTTTTGCCCTTGACCCCAGACACCCTGTTAAGACGATCGCTACTTCCTCCAAAGCCATTCGAGCCCTCCCTGCACCACCCTCGTGGAATGAAGTCAGCAGGACCTGGGGACCCCGGTGCGGACAGCTGCCCGGGGACCCCGCTGTTAGGAGGGGCCTTGCGCTGACCAGTCTTCAAGAGAGATCTCTCTCCCAAAAACAAAGGCGTCCACAGAGCTCACGGGGAATGATATGTATTCCAGCCCATGTCTGGTAAACTCTCAGACTACAGCGGCGAGGCAGGGTCACTAGGGTTCTATTAGCTCAATTAATGAGGAGTAAGATAAGGCTAACATGCTGGTCGTCGGGCGGCTCAGCACAGAGCTGGAGTAATGGAGTTATTAACCTCAGTCAGCCGCGGAATTGTGCGGCTGATTCCAACTCCATTTCCTGGTTCAGGCCTCCATTAATGGGCTGTTTATTATCCCTAATCCGCGTAAGGATCAGCGGCGGAGATATGAGAGCTTCCTGGAAGGGCCGAGCAGTAATAAAAGAGGGAGAGGGCGGAGGAAGGCAAGAAATCCTCTCTGTCTCGCATTTTAATTGTTGTCCAGCCCCACTGCTGCCCCTCCCAGCCCCACCCCGCCCCGAGCTCATGGCATCCTTCTCACTTTGGAACACGCTAGAAAAGGCAAAGCCCTCATCCAGGGCTTTCATTGTGTCGTCCCCGAACACGCAGCGTCACACAGAACTCAAAAGAACGGGTGTTGAAATCTAAAAAGCTCTGGCATGGAAACTACTAGCCAGTTCAGTTTTTACTGAACGCCATCTTATTCTACCTTCTTCCACTGTCTAATATTCAACATACTTGAAACCCAGAAATCAGACCGGTGCTCGGCAGCATAATCCGGCAACGCCATTAAATGCCCTGATGGCGACGTCCCAGTTTGCCGGGCCCCACGAGGTCCTTCTGGACAAAGGGCGGTTGCATCTCGGTCTTTTTCGCGGTCGCTATCCTGTGCCACGTGCCGCCGGGCGACTAAGGAACCAACTTCCCCAAGTTCAGCCCACCCCGATCTTTAAAATGTCTTCCGTGGGTAAGAAAAGCGAACGGCTCTTAGAGAAGAAACGTATTTTTAGGTTATCAGTAAGGTATGTGTGCCAACCCATAGAGAGCAGATACAGCAGAGACTCCCTGACGGCCATCCCTGCTGGGTACATTTGCCATTTTGGCTTCTTTTTATGTCACAGGAATTCGAAATCACAGGAGTGACTGCCATCAATGTTTTGACGCTTCTGACCGTGTGGACGAATCTGCAGCAAACCCACACGGTGTGTGTGTGCGTGTGTGTGTGTGTATGTGTGTAATACACCGTCACACACACACTCCATTTACCCTCTAGGACTGTAGTGCCGTATGGGTTAAAAGAGTAGAGGTTAGGGGCGCCTGGGTGGCTTAGTCGGTTAAGCATCCGACTTTCACTTAGGTCATGATCTCGCGGTTCATGGGTTCGAGCCCCGCATCGGGCTCTGTGCTGACTGCCAGCCCAGAGCCTGGAGCCTGTTTCAGAGTCTGTGACTCCCTCTCTCTCTGACCCTCCCTGCTTACGCTCTCTCTCTCTCTCTCTAGAAATAAATAAAACATTAAAAAAAAAAAAAAAAAGAGTAGAGGTTATTGCCCCGTTTCACAGATACGAAGCTGAGATTACAGTAGTTTCTGCAAGCTAGCCAGCCGGCTGGGATAAATACCGATCCCGGCGCAGAAAGGACAGAATGTAACAGCTCAGGGCAAAGCGCTGGGCTCGGGGCTGGTCCCTTCCATGCGGCCCGAGGCTTCCCCCAACCAAGTGCCTTTCACAGAACCAGCCAGCTTCCTGGGGCCGTTGAGCGGATCTGAAGGGACACGTAAAGAAGCACGTAATTGGCACCCAGCTATTATCATCATTCTTGTCAGGATGAGGGGGACGGTGGGAGGCGAGGGGGCAGGGGGGCCAGGAGAGGAGGGGGTGCCCTCAGAGGAAGGGATTCTCACCAGTGACAGCCTGGGACCTGCCCCACCACCCCGCCGACATGTCCCGGCAGGAGCCACCGGGGCTCGTTTCGAGGGTCTGGCCCCCGGAAGTCTGACCCTCTTCTCTGGACGGGCCAGGCTCGTCCTGGAAGGCTGCACTTGGGTTGGGACTCCCATCCCCACCGGCCTGGCGCTGGTGTTCGCCCACCTGTGCCTGCCCCTGGCGTGCCCTCCCTCTCCCTGGCGGAAAGGGCCGTGTGTTTAGCAAAGCTAACGACGCATCGGGCACCAGGTGGGAGCCGAACACAAGGAGTGGAGACCGGTCACTGCTTTCCCAGGCCCCCTCTGGGCTCCTCGGGGTATGGGACACCCCAACTGTCTAGTTTAAAAAATAATGATAAAACTCCCAAATCATCAGAGTCTCAAAGGAACCCTTTGAGCACTTTGCAATTTGCATACGATGAGCTGGGGCACAAACGAGCTCATCTAGAATCTGGTCCTTGGGTGATTTCTTTATAGTCCCCAAAGTCAGTCCACTGAAACAGAGAAAGAGAGAAGTAGTAAAGAAGACAACATAATAAATAAAATCCACTCGCTCAGCCAGGGGTCCCCCCCCACATACACACTTCACCCCCTTCCCCAGGGATTTCCAAGCGATATCTCTGCAGCCGTATCTTCCGGGGCCTTGGCTGCCCAGCCACAGTGCAGGGGAGGGAGGTTCAAGACCACTGCCTGGCCCACCCTTCCTTGCAGCCCTGGGAGGGAAGGAGGGGGCACAGAAACCCAGCCCGGCTGCTACCAGGCAAACTTCCCAGCATCAATCAGCATCCTCTACCCCCTCTCTATAGTAAACATTAATTTTAAAGGGAAAGACCGCGCCGCAAACTTGCCGCATGAAATGAATTATTTTACAGCCAGGCAGAGGGCAGATTCTGAATACAGCCTCGGATAGTTCTTTCTTTGTTTCTTTTCTTCTTCTCTTCCCCTCCCCATCCCCCCCCCTTTTTTTTTTTACTATTATGATGTTTTAACAAACTTTATAGCCCATTTTATGTGTTCTCAAATAACTTTTTCTCCTTCTTTTCGACACATCAATTACTCGGTCTCTTTCCCTCACCGTGTGATGCTGGAATCTCGAGATTGATACTGCTCGGCGGAATATAATTTAGTATTATGTGCCGTGGGTGTATGAGGTAGGAGTCAAGCAAAACATTGCGTTTGAACACTATCCATTTATTAGCTCTGAGGAGAGATTTATATTTGACAAGGAGACAATAACTTTGTTTTCTGATAAGCCAGAGAGGTCTATTTCAGCATCCAACACAGATCAGCTTCTCCTTCCCAATAACTCTATTTACTGGCATGAATATATTTTAATAATAAAATTGATATATATGTAAATTTATTTTAATCTAATTTCATCGAACCCTCCTTTAAAAAAAAAAGCCTTTGTAGATTGTTTTCATATCTGAATTATAGATTTCTGTATCGTATTCCCAGATTGATTTCTAGGCTATAATTCTGTCAAGATTTCCTCCTGGAGTCAAAAACAGCAACCCCACAGCTAGACTGCTTTATAATTGGCATCACAATCGAACCAGAATTACAGCCCGGATCTTCATGCCAGGGCCAGGTGGGCTCATTTTAGAATATTTCTCGCTTTCTTAGCCCGGATCTGGACTTGAAGGCTTAGGGCTAAAATTATCTTCTGAATTAATCATAAAAATGTTAATTGAAGGCTGAGGTGGGGGGAATGGAGTAGAGTCAGACCCGAGGAGCGGGGAGAGAACACACCCTCAGCGACGGAGCAAAATGAGGAGCTGACCGAGCAGGGCGCTGATTAAACCTGATTAAACCTCCGTTGTAAACAAACATCTGGTTTTCCCTGTTTGTCCCCCACCCTGGGGTCAAATAAATTAAATCCTAAGTCTCTGGAAACTGAGTTTATTCCGTGGTGAATGGAGAAATATTCCCCAGCAAGCTGCCTTAGATCAGAGAGCTTCTTGAATATTCTTCCCTGTGTGCTTCTGAATGAACACGATGCCCTCGCCTGTCGGTCGGTCGGGTCGATAAATAAAACTGCCACTCTCTCCCTCGGGGCCCAGAAAAAGCGAGCACTGGCCTCTTGGCCTCCAGCCCAGTCAGTGACCTACTCCCTTCCTCCCCTCCCCCACCCCAAGTGACCGTTCTGCATCTTCCCAGAGCCTTTCATCTTCGGGTAGAGGATGAGCTTACACACCGGCACCAATGTGGGTTCAGCTGCCTGACCTCAGAGGGTGGACACTTAGCCTCACGGCCCTGGGGCCCAGGAAGCCCTTGGGTAACACAGGCAGTAAGACCAGAAGCTCCACAACACCCAGACGTCTCCACCTCCCGCCGGAAGCCCTCTGGCCTCAACTCCAGGGCTATAATAAGACGGTGTGGAGGAGAATGCCCTCCACCCAGAGGACCACCCCCTAATCCCCGCAGTGTGTGAATCTGTTACTTCTCCTGGCGAAAGGGACTCTGAGGATGTGATTCAGACACGGTCGGATTATCCCAGAGTGGCTGGGTGCGCCTGAGCTAACCCTGTGGGTCCTGAGAAGTGTCCCCAGGTCTGGGCAGGGGGAGACGTGACATCAGCATGTGCAACATTGCTGGCTTTGGAGAGGAAGGGACGGTGGGCGGCTCCTGGGAAAGGGGAGGAGAGTTCTTCCCGGAGCCTCCACAAAGGGACACAGTCCTGGCCACTATTGCTTTTAGGCCTACAGCGCCGGGTGACGGTAGGTTTGTGTTGTTTAAGCCACCAAGTTGGTGGGGATTTATTAAAGCAGCCACAGAAACAAAACTAATATAAAACCAACTCATGCGATTCTTAGGCAAAAGACAAATGGTCTGCAAAAGACAATCATCTTGGGACCCAGGGATAGATGTTGCTAAGAAAAGATCATGAAAGAAAAGAAGGAAGGAAGGAAAGAAGGAAAAAGAAAAAGAAAGAAATAAAGAGGGGAGCAGGGAGGGAGGGAGGGAGGAAGACAGAATAGAAGGAAAAAATACAAAGAGAGGGACAGAATGAATACCCTTTAGAAGAAAAATTACTCCAGGAAACCTAAGCATATTTTTCAATCAAGACATTAATACACTAAACACAATTTCGGAAGAACAGACTCTACCATGTAAGAAATCACGGACAAGATGCAAGATAAAGAGGAGATGAGTGAAAGCTGACAGTGTTAAGGGAGAAAACAAAGGAAAACATAAAAGCATTATAGAGGGGCGCCTGGGTGGCTCAGTCAGTTGAGCGTCCGACTTCGGCTCAGATCACGATCTCACGGTTCATGAGTTCAGATTCTGTGTCTTCCTCTCTCTCTGCCCCTCCCCAGCTCGCACTTTATCTCTCTCTGTCTCTCTCTAGCTCTCAAAAATAAATAAATGTTAAAAAAAACTTTTTTAGGGGCTCTTGGGTGGCTCAGTCGACTGCGCGGCTGACTTCAGCTCAGGTCATGATCTCACAGTTCATGGGTTCGAGCCCTGCATCAGGCTCTGTGCTGACAGTTCAGAGCCTGGAGCCTGCTTTGGATTCTAGGTCTCCCTCTCTCTCTGACCCTCCCTCGCTCACACTCTGTGTGTGTGTGTGTGTGTGTGTGTGTGTGTGTGTCTCAAAAGTAAATAAACAGTAAAAAACTTTTTTTAAATTTTTTTAAGCATTATAGAAACAAAAAACCAGGGGCAACGAGAAAGTAACACAATAGAACATAGTTGAAGTTATCATGAAGGACAGATGGGAAACTAGCAAGAGACGAAAGCTACTAGAAAAAAAAAAATCCCTGATTATGGAAAACAGATGACAACTGTCCAACACACACACACGATTGGCCTTCCTGGAGAAGACAGACAAGCAAGTGAGCCAGGAAAATAGTAGTACGTGAACTAGAAGAATGTCCTCCTGAAATAAGGGATGCATAAGATTTCAGGGAAAAGTCATCAAGAGAAGCAAGACTGAGGCCTGGCGAGCATAAATGGACTTCCGGGGGGAGGGAAGAGAGAGAGAGCGTGAGGACACCCAGACAGAAGACGCACTTGACCTACAACGCAAAAACATCTCACGGCCCCTGGGGAATTCCTACAGCCTCAGAGACGTCAGAGGACAGAGCAGAAGCGATACAGCAGTGCCGGCGGGGGAGAAGCCTGATCGAACCGCTCTTTCCTTTGCCAGACACCGTTCACAAATAAAGGTAACGGAAAGGCACTCTCAAGTGGCCAAGAATTTAGGGTCTAGCGTGCGCGTGCCCCGGCTGAAAGTGCATCGCAGACAATCCATCCAAAGGAAAGATGAATCAAAAGTGGTAAATGGGGAGGTTGGGTTACGGAAACAGCTGGGGTTGAAGTCTGAATCCAGTTGAAGTGAGGGAGCTAAAACCTCACAAGTGTAATAATTCTTGCTGAAGACAACGGTTACGTCTCTAGAAAGAAACGCTTAGTAACCTTAGAGACGAGAACATGTGTCTAACAGACTGGGACAGAACAGTCTGGGAACGTGTCTGTCCCCGCCTGCTCCTCCTCACGGTGGAGAGTGGACCGGCAGGGGCCAAGAGGAAGCACACGGGGGAGCACTCTCTCTTTCCTCCTGCATGTGACAGTGAGACCAGGAGAAGGTAACAGTCGCAGTAAGAAAAGTCAAAGACAGACCAGGAAGAAAAGGCTCAGTCGGGGCAGGGGTGGGGCGTGCGACTCTTGATGTGACTCTTTTTTTTTTTTTAATGTTTTATTTATTATTTATTTCTGAGAAAGAGAGAGCGTGAGCAGGGGAGGGTCGGAGAGGGAGGGAGATACAGAATCCGAAACAGGCTCCAGGCCCTGAGCTGTCAGCACAGAGCCGGACGCGGGGCTCGAACCCACGAACCATGAGATCATGACCTGAGCCGAAGCCGGACACTCAACCAAATGAGCCACCCAGGTGCCCCTCTTGATGCAACTCTTGATCTCTTGGGGTTGTGAGTTCGAGCCCTACGTTGAGTGTAGTGCTTCCTAAAAAATAAATAAATCAACTTTAAAAAAAGATGGAAAGCAAAGGAA